>VWYE01026871.1:151562-218550 GCA_013398995.1 Alaudala cheleensis
CGCGTCCTGCCCCCGCCCTGGGTGGGGGGGGCGGAGGGGCAGGGATTTGCCTGCCCCTGCCTCGATGATGGAAGGAGGAGGGCACATCCGAGAGGTGCCTGACGGGGTGTCCCTTCCCGAGCAGGAGCTGAGGACGCAGCTGGAAAAGGAGGTGTCCCGCAGCCGCATCCCCCGCCTGGTCCTTCGGCCGCAGCAGAAGGTATCTCCCGCTTCCGAATCGCCCTTTTCGGAAGAGGAAAGCCGAGAGTTCAACCCGCCCAGTTCCTCCGCGGGCTCCGGCAGGACTATCAGCAGCAACAGCTTCTGCTCAGGTACTGCAGAGCGATCCCCCCAGCCTCGGGTCTCTGGGAGCACGGTGTGCCCCACACGGCCACCCCCGAGGCTTCGCTGTCATCCCAGCCGCAGCATCTGTGTGTCGGGCTCCCATCGAGCCCGCATGAGCTGTCCGTTTTACCGATGAGGAAGGGCAACCATTGATTTTTCCAGGGAAATCTAGTATCTGTTCTTTTAATATGTGTCCGTAAACGACACCAGATGTTTCCATTTCGAGTTCTGCTATCCACTGCTAAAAAAAAGTTGGCGGTTTTATTGCGGCAGAAGCATTGCTTTAAAGAGAAAGATTTGCCTTAGCAACTGCAGCGTGGTATTAAGGCATTTTGAAAAGCCCTTAAATCAAAGTCGGTAAAACAGGGGAGTTGCTATTAAGGAAACCAGACTACAATTCCTTTTGGTTTTTTAACAATGATCTCCATGAATTGGAACAGAATATGTAGGTGAAGTCATACTGAAATAAGTTTTGTTCATTTCAGAATTCAGGCTTCTACTGATGAGTGTGTCGCCAGACATGAGTTGGGCATGATGGCTTCTCTACAGAGAGGGCAATGGATGGGTGATTGGTCAGGAGCAAATTATTACTGTCCAACTGTAGACGACAAAATGTCATTTTCTCTTCAAAATATTACATGAGGGACAACTTGAAAACTGATTTTTTAAATGTTAAATATTTGCCCTGTGTATAGTTTAGCACAATTTAAATGCCTCAACTGGCAGTGAAAGACTCAGATGCCAACTAGTGGTGAGTAATTTTTTAATTCAGTGAAACTCTTCACTGTAAATTAAGTCAATGCACATGCATAACAAAATTGAGGGTTACATCATGAACACCTTGAACTCTATATGCCTGTGGTAATTTAAAAGGTTTTTTTTGGTGTGGAGAAACTAATTTTCGGTAGTCTGTTTTTTGGAAAGCATAAAATTTTCAGTGGTGGAATTGGAAGTGCTAGGTTAGTGATTGGACTCAATGGCTTTAGAGGTCTCTGCAGTCTAAATGTTTCTATGATTCTCTGAATCTCTATTTAAAAATCTGAATATAAGAGGGTTTTTGCAGTAGTTAGTATAAGAGCAACTTCCCAAGCTTCTTTTATTTTAGTTCATAAAGTATTTTCAATTACCAGAGATGTTCCTGGGAATAGACAGGAACGCTCTTATTTACCTTGGTCTTTACTACAGTGGATTAGATTATTGTTATTACTTTTTTAACTCCCTTCATGAAAAACAGGGTATTGAACACACTGTACAAGTTTTCTTAGAGGAGAAACACAATATCCATGTTTTGAGTCTAGCTTTGCCAGATTTTGCAATTCAGGCTCAGTGGAATGATCTATTTGGTTATTGTTTAATGAACAATGCAGAGCGTTAAACAAACATCATAGCATTGCAAGAATGCTGGAGTCTTTTTCCCATGCCATTTTAATCCCCCCACCTTACCTGCTTGAGTTTGCATGTTCCAAAGCAATAAAATCTTTTGAAGCTTTCTAGAAATACGTTATTTTTATGATCTCTCCCAAATGGCTGCTTTTCATCCTAATTTTTTTTCTTCTGTGTTGACAAGCCTTTCATCTTGATCACTGACATTTTTCATCTTTTGGGTTTGTACCCTGTTCTTCAGATCTACTCAACAAGTAGCTGCCACTGTCATCTACCCTTGCTGCCCCACTGCACTGCATAGGCTGTCTTGAGTCCCAGCAGCACGCTGTTTTTATTCTGGGTGTGTCTGATCTCATGGCTTGACAGTTTCAAGGCACCTTTCACAGAGGTGTTGCAGAATGCAATGCTGGTCTCTTAGCCTGCATCTTAAGCTCATCTCATTTATTTTATTCATCTTCTATTATTTAATGCATGCTGCATTAATTTAGTTTGATTTTTTTTTTCTCCATGTGAGAGCTTTGTGTTTCTAAAGCTGTCTAAAGCCCCCATGCAGGTACACACTATGTGCTTTGCTGCTCTGAGGCTTCAGACCTTACATAGCCATGGATCAGCCAAGGCACTGTCCTCCATCCCAGAGCCTGGTTCAGTTCAGTTGTTGCTAGGTTTGATGGATTTTTCAATGGGATGCAGGTATGACAACAGTCACTGACTTGATATCCTCATTCCCTGACATCTCTTTCCTGTCTTCCACTTATGATCCTTCTTTATAGAAGTTCATGTAATTTAGAGTGAAATCCCCCAGGGGCAGCAGGTGGCTGCTAATTTCTGTTTCTGGGGAGGGGGTGGTGAACAGATGTGTGGAGAGGTGAGTGGAGGGGCCATAGCCCCTAACCTGCCTCTCCTGGTGCTTCTTCTTGATTGAGAAGTAGCATATGCGAAAAGGTATTTAAAATTAGTAAGTAGTACTTTTGGAAGAAGAGAGCAGATAGAACACTGATGTAGCAGTATGAGAAAGTTCATGAGCATTGGGATAGATGTCTCTTTTGCAATTTCTTTTGAGCATTAAACCCCAAAGTGTTCTTTATAAGCAGCAGATAGGATGAATTGATCCCTGGAATAATTCCTTTCCTCTTTACCCTTCTCTTGTCAAGGTTTTCTCTACCTTTCTTCCATTATTATTGACACCAAGAAGTTATGATCCATAGATTTCTTTTTACCCCAACATAAACTATTTTTTCCCCCTCATCCATTAATTATGTATTTTTTGCTTCCCTAGAGCTTCTGATGCTGTCCATTTTTCCTGTGTGCTTACACTGGTCTCCAGTGCCTAAGTGAAGGCTTGGAGTTCCTTCTCTCTAAATGAGGGTAGATCTTGTAGGTATTATTAATGTTGGTTTTGGGAACCATGACAATTCTGCAAGCATGGTGGTAACAGCAAAAAATATCTCTTGGCAACAGAAAAGAGACAGCTTTTGTAATGCTTAGTTTCTTTTGAAGAAGTTGTTAGTTCTGGCTGTGATAGGTTTAAATCTGCATGATCAGCTCCCTCTTTGTCTTCTGGGAGTGAATCAGAGCCTCACTTGATCATGCTGGTCAATTAGTTGCAGTTGACTTTATGTCAGTTTTGCTTTGCAAGTCCGTGTGGAACACAGAGTGTTAATCATATCTGTGATATTCCTGACAAAATGTGTATTGAATATTCTTTGTTTCTGCGAATGTGGATGCTGTCTGGATGTTGTGTAGGCAAACTGAGCTTTTTGTACTTGCATTCACCATGCACAAACCTTTCTTAAAACCTTAGAGCATCTGGGGTCCTGGTTGTCATTTGATGTGGGAGCACTTGTGCAAGCTTGGATGATGGCCACAGAACTCATATGAAGTCCAATGATGGACAAACACTCTCCCAGCAGCTTTGTGTGGCTCAGCTGCTACTGAGCATTTGCCTGTGTCCTCAGTGTTTCTCTCCTGAGTTGCACTTGGCTTCCAAGTGGCTGCGTTCATTTACCTTGTCAGTTGGGCAGAGGGTGTGGTCAAGAGCATCTCAAACAAGCCTCCTGCTGACCATGGATGCATGGAGGAGCAGCTGCTGGGCCTTTGGTCATTCCAGTTAGTGTTTGCTTGTAAGAAATATGACACTTTGGGCAGAGCACTGTCCTTGGTTTTGGTGTACATGTCCTTGGTTTGAAGTCAGCCTGTGCTAAGCTGAGTAAGTGTATTCAGCTTTCCTTTTAAAAAGGAATTTAGTCTGGGATATACTTCCTTTTCTACTTTTGGTTCTTGAATAGCTCCACTTTTAAATTTCTCTGTATAAAGATGGCTTCTTACATGGTACCTTTACAGCAATGCCCAAGCTGTCCTTCAGCCTTTTCTAGGGTGCCATCTGCCAGAATTTTGGCAGGGAATGCCATGACTTTGGTAACCAAGATGCAGCTTTGCAGGAAGCACTTGTACATTTAAAAATTAGTTCAGCAAAGGAATTTTTGACCCAGAGGACTTGGGAAAACAGTTCCTCTTTTTTTGGGCTTACCTGTAAAACTCCTTTTTAATTAGACTGAATAGTCCTACGAGCTGTTGAAAGCCAATAGCATCTCTGTACTTCAAGGACTGTGACTCCCTCCAACGCAGTCTTCAAAAATTGGAGCTGAAGCTTGGTTTTTGCTTTTTCTTTAAAATTTCAAGATCTGGTTCAACGCTTATTCACGTTCTATCCTTGTTTCATAACTTGTTCTTTTCTGGGGTAAAGATTTTATTTAAATCCTGTCCTTTGCAAGTGTGGCACAATAAATGTGCACGTGTACAGTGGCTGCACTGCAAGCCTGGGGTGTGGGTGCTGCAGCAGGAATCTCAGTGGTGCCATTCCTTGCTCACTTGCTCCTGTGCTCACTCCCCTGATCTCAGAGATTATTTGCCAGTTGGCCCAGCTATTGGTGGATGCTGGGGCTGACTTCACAGTGTGTATCCAAAAAAGCATGTAGGCTTTAGGCAGGCTTATTAAGTCCATGTGAATGCACAACCCATTTTGCTTGCCACAGACAAGAAGAGGTTGTATAACCATTACTGAAGAAAAATGCTGTACCTTCTTGCACTAGATAATTTCTCTGTTAGAGCATTGAAACAGATTGCATTACAAAGCAGCCAGCCTTGGAGACTATACTAAATAAGTATGTGTATTGAAATATATATTCCTGAATAGAAATAGATACAGAAAACTAAATTTCTAGTGTTTTAACAAGTCAACAAATTGAGGCCAGACAGTTAGTTTAAATTACTGAAAGTAATTGCTCCTATTATTTGTTTGCATATATGTATGTATTACTATGGAAACAGTGAGCTCTCTCATTCTTCTTGTTTCTTGTTATAAGGAAAAATACTTTGTTTAAATAGTTCCTTACTGGTTTATGTGTTTGACTTTTACTCTGAGTTACTGATTCAAAGAAACATGCTTAAACGTTCTTAAGTATGTGATACTGAAAGTTAGATTCTCATTCCTGCAGTCCTTTATGCTGTTTTTCCACAGTCATTTTGCCTTTTTTCAGCCTTCTGGAGGTTTTTTTCTAGCACTTTTGTTTGCAGTACTTGGTAAGGCAGTTCAGTAATGACTGTGATATTAATTTACAAAAACATTGAAACAAAATCTGCTTTCAAAAATACACATATGGCCTTTTTTTCATGACAGTGACACTGGTGACATGCTTCCTTTTCCCACTGCTGCTTCTCTAGGGAATTTCCTGCTGGACCAGCTTACATGCAATAATTTATTATTGCTTCATATTATGAGCCACCAGTTCTGTTTCTGTGGCACAGAGATCTGTTCCAAAGCTGGAAATAAGAAAAGTACCTAGGTACTAAAGAGCAAAGTCTGCTTGTTCCCCAGTTTCTGGCCTTTCCCTGCTTCCATTTCAACTACAGTATTCATTCCCCCTGACTAAGTAACAATCCTTTTGTTCTTGCCACACAACATCTGGAAGCCAAAATATTTGACCTTTCGGATATTTTTTTATCACCCTTTTATGTGTCTGTCAGTACTGTGAACCTTTAAAAGCCAACCCAGAGCCTCCTAGGGTCAGTGGGACAGTTCCTGTTCTCTCTGGAACATTTTGCATGGTGTGTCCTTAGAACAGTCACCCTTCTACTACACCTCAGCCTTTCTAGTGCCCTTTTACTTGCAGCTTGTTGTGTACTATGGGCTGAATTCTAAACAATATCTGGTATTTTCTTCACCACAAATGCATAATCCAGTGCTTTTTTTTTTTTACAGTGCTTTTCATGCAACTTCCTATTGAGTTGAATATTTTCATGCACTCTGAAGAAAATCACAACTTGTAGCAGGAATGAAACTTTAATCAGAAGTCTTGGATTTACTTTATGTTCAAAGGGAATCTTGATGTGCTAAGAGAAATTCAGCATTACATATTTTAGCCCTACATATATAGGATTAGTATATAGCCATGAAATTTTCAAACAGTGTTTTGAAGTGTATGTGACTAGATTCTATGGTGCTGCCAAGTGCCATTCTGGGTTTGAGGATAGTTAAAAGGAAAACATGCATGAAACAACAATGGATGGAATATGTTATTTTCTTCCATGAGAAGATCAACAGGGCTACCTTATGAGGTGATGAAGCTGTGAGAGTCACAGTTATATGCTGTCAGCCATTGAGGCAGAGCTATATGAGACCAAATGAGTATAACATGTTGCACCATTTGAGGAACAGGTACAAATTTCTTTGTGGTCTGTTGAAGATTTTTATTTCCATTTGGTACCTTTAAAAGTGTAAAGAATATTTCTGATTTCTTTCTTTGCTGCATAATTGAATAAACCCCATAAAACACCACAGAAACCCATATATATATAAGTGAAATATATATATATATTTCACTTAACATTAATACTATATTGCCACACTGCTACACATAGAATTTCTTATACTTGATGTAGTCAATGCTTCTCCACCAGAGGTAGCAGCAGTGGTTCCACTTCCAGCTGTTGTCCTCACAAGATTAATGAAGTCTACTAAATTGCTTAAACCCATACCAAAGTCTTATTTTTTAGATTTTTGTCTTAATTTTTTAGATTCTTTCCTGTCCTTACATTTAGTTAAAATTTTTCTATCAAATTTGCAAATGGATTTTTCAGTCCTTTATCAGCTTAAACCCCTTGTCCAGATGTTTTCTGTGATGTGATAATGAAACTCAGGGATCTGTGCTATTCCTGACCACAGCTCCCCTAGTAACAGCACTATTTTTATTGATATTTTTACTAGTAAGCCCTTATGCTTCTCTTCTGTAATACACCATTACTGGGGCTATAAATGTAATGACAAAGCCAGTAAGCCACAATTATATAGCCCTCTTTTTTTCATATGTTTTGACAGAGCTCATTTCAGTCCTGTTTGTTAGTGAAATATTCAAGTAGAAGGAACATTAGTAGATTTGCTGCCAAAATAAATTAAAATTAGCTACTTCAGTATGACATAGCAATTGTACAGTCAGACATTAGGAGCAGATACCTTTAAAAACATGTTTACGTGAAATCCTGCATTGCAAAAGATGCCCAAGCTTAGGAGGAGGTCAGTCCATCTTTTTTCACCTTCCTCTCTCCTCTTTTATATAATCTCAGTGTCCCTGCCCTGCTGTGACTGAGCAGAGAGGGCCTCTTACCAAAGTCAGTGAGCAGCTCTCATACTAAATTTTCAGCAGTGTTCAGCAGTGGGTGTGACAGAAGCCAGCTCAAAGGGGCTGGTGAGCAACAGCTGTAAAAGTTGTCTGTGCATTGATGATCCTCAGCAATCAGTTGAAGATTTTTAGTCTTGATTTTACTGGGTTAGATTTTATGACTAGAGCATTACAGTCAAAAGTTCTAGCTTGAGAGATGGCCTGTGAAGAGCAGGGTGTTTTCCAGATGTGGAATATCTGACAAAAAGAAAAGCATGTAGGTTGTAGGGACCTGTGGACATAATTTCATCCAGCCTCTTTTTTGAAGCTGGACTGTCCCAGCACATCCCAGCAGCCATATATTTGTCTGTTGGTGTCTGGAAACCCTTCAAGGATAAGAGTTTCACAGCCTCTGTAGGTGACCTCAGGGAGTGGTGGAGCTGCTAGCCAGCCTTTGTTCACAAGCAAAATGGAGCATAGTTAATTCAAGTTTTGCCTGCAGAGACACTGAGATTAAATGTGGAAATTATTTGCATGGCAGGATTTTGCATAAGTAGGCCTTCTTTTTTTTTTTTCCTGACACTGCTGTAGTTGTCCTTGTGCTTCAGCTCTGCTTTACTATGTTTGACTTTTGGTGAGAAACTTGCCTCACAAGTACATCATATTCTGAGAAATCAAATTCCAAGCCAAACAGGTCTTCAAATAGTTAAGAAATTACTTTTAAACTCATCAGAATGACCAAAACTAGTAGAATTTTTAGGACTCTACTTTTAGTGAAGATAATAAATTTTTTTCTACAGTCTGTGTGATTTTGTAAATAACAAATTGTTACTAGCAAATTATTAAACTTACAGAGTACATACAATCACGTTCTGGAATGGCCTCAGTAAAAATTAAAGGTTTCAGTACAATCAGGAGCTGAGGAGAATATTCCCACTTCTTACCTTAGGCTCTGCTCCCTCAGTGGTTGCTGGAAAGGTCAGGGTGCCTCCAAAGATACGAGGTAGGATTTCTGCCTGTTGAGACCCTCATGGTGTGAATGTGAATATGCTCCCACTTCTGCCTTTCTATGTGTACATACTAATTTTATACTAGTGTGTTCTGTGTGCTTCTTTTACTGTGCTTCCCAGTTGTTCCAGAATGACTCTGCAAGTCTCCCATTAGCAGTTTTCTCTGCCTGGGCACTGAGCCCTTAGACTCACTGGTTCAGCTGCTCAGGTCAGAGCAGTGGCTGTGTTGTGTTAGTCCTTGGAGAGAGCTGAGACTATTCAGGCAGTGACTCAGAGTCCTGGGCTGGCTTAGCCTGGATGGGGCTGTCATCCTGACTCACCCTCCAGAGGAGCCTCCTTCTCTCCTTTTAATACAGAGACTTACAGGTGGAAGGTAGGTACTGTATTCCCTTTGGTGTCTGTCAGCAACTTCCATAATTGCATCAACGCCCCTGCCTTCAAGGCTGGCCTGAAGAGAAGACCAAAACAGTTCAAAAACTGAGGGTCAAGAAAGGTGAGGCAGTCAAGCAGACTGGGAGATTACCCTGCAAAATTACCCTTTGTGGTACCCTCACTGCCATCTTGCAGTGCACCTTCCTGGCAGAGCTGTGGCTACCGTAATGGGAACATAACCCACTGAATGGCAACTTTTATCCATTGGGTAAAAGCCAGGCAATTGTTTTTGTCTTGGTATACTGAACATTTGAAATTTTGTTAGAACCACATGTTTCATTCCAGAATCCACATTTCTTGGTGGAAATTCAGACTATGTATAGCCTGAACAGTGGTCAAGGGATCTTTAGGGGGAGACAAATGTTGGACAGTGAAATAGGGATCAGGCAGGAACTGGACCATCCAGTGTCACAGGAGTGCCTAACTCAATCTGGCAGCTAGGAGTGAAAGTAAAAAGAAGTCAGTGCTTCCTCACTGAGAGCATCATTAATTATTTAGATGTGTTATATAAGGAAGTTGAATATTCAAAGTTTCTTGAAGCCTTTAGGAAAAGGCTGTATTTTTTTAAAGAAGGTTCTGGTGAACCTTCTGAGATACCTGTGCTGAGAAAATCAGCACATCTCAACATATAGCCTAAAAGTCTACAAGAACAGTGGTTTTGTCAGTTGTTCAGAGTATTATTATCTTTAATGCTATTGTTTATATTTTGACTTTACTATTTAAGGTTAGTCCATTAGGAAATGTTGGAGTGCTCTGAGCAACTTTCCTGGTGGTTTGTTTGAGGAGACACTATCCCATGCTTGGCTTTGAAATTTGGCAGGCATGTCTGATTTGGGAGAGGGCTTGGACACAGAATTTCAAGTGATGAAATCCAGCTGATGTTCAAAGGAAAAGTCTATTCCCAGAATGATCCTAGGAGGCCCCTGTGAAAAAAAGACACTGAAAGAAAGAAATGGAAGTCGTGTGTTACAAATTCATGTGATTTTACCTCTTGTGCAAGTAAATTCAGGCAAGATCAGAAGTACAGGCTTTCACAGCACTGTTAACCATCTTTCTCTTTTTTGTCTTCCTGATGTTGATGTGCCTGAGAAGGTAAATCAGGTCTGCCTCTGTTTCTGAGGTGTCCAGATCTGAAGTCCTTAGTGGGACAAAACTCCTGTTGTGTTCCAGGATTGAATCCTTAACTGACCTTGCTGGAAACAATATGCACATCATATCAGAAAGTGAATCCCAATGTGAGCTCATCTGCTCCTGTTATGTTTTTGAGAGAGATTCCTTATCTTGGCCCATTTCTGGGCAGGTGGAGGTCTTCACTTCCTTCCATCAGAGTTTCCAGCAGGGTTTTGGAGGAGCCTGCAGGTCTGTGGCAACACTGACCACACCATGTCACAGTCACATTCTGCTTGCAGGTGAGGAGCTGAGGGATCAGTGCAGCATGAGCAGAGAGGGTGGTCAGGCTGTCTGGAGATGGAGGGGGAGCCAGCTGCATGTCAGGTTCCACAGGGAAGTCTGCTGCTCTCCTGCTTTTCACCCACAGTATTAAATACAAATAAATAGCCTGTTAAGGTTTCCATAGCAGGAAAGGTGAAGGTAGGTGCAGACAATTTGGCTGGCACTGAGCAGCTAGAGAGCATCTCACTCTTCACCAGGACTTTTCCTTGTGCCAGAAGGGTGAGTTGTGTGTGGGGTGGATCCCCCCCAATGTACAGCAGAGCTTTGCTTGCTTAGATGGTGAGCATCAGGGTTTCATAGGCAGCTCTTCCATTCTGTGGTAGTAAACATTTTGATTATTCAAAAGGCTGACACAGAAATATCTTTCTCTACAGCTTGCCCTAGTTCTGGAAAATTTATAATTTTTTCATGTTTCTGGAAAATAGTAGTAGAAGGATTAGAAGTTGTACATTTCATAAAAAATGAATTATCAGAGGAGAGGGAATACAGTAAAATCATTCATTTACTGCAGCTGGAGCGGGAGTGCTCACCTGGCAATTGATACATCTGAAGGTTATAAGGGGTATGAGTAGAGAAGAGTTATTCTTCTTTGTGCCAGGCTCATTTTTTCTTTAAAAAAATGCCCTGTTGTGCTGAAAGCTGTAGTTCTTAACAGTAAAACAAGGATATGTAGATATGACAAAATCTAATGGTACAGTGTCACCAGTGTGGTATCACAGGCAATGTTGGGTGGGGGTGGTAAATAAAACATTTTTTATGCTATTTTGGTATGTATTATTTAGCTAACCTTTTTCCTAATTGTAGTTAATTGTGCATATTTGGGGTTTTTAATGCCCCCATTTTTAACACTGTCGTTTAGTTCTCTCATAGTGTAAAGTTCTATCAGCTCCTGTGGTTCTTCCAGACTGCATCTCTATAGCTTTGGGAGCTACTTCTACCTAAATTCTCCTGTATAGAACAGATCTGTGAGGTCTGCAGAAACTATGCAGGTATTGCAGTGACTGTAGTGGTGGAGAGATGAGGTAAATAGTTCCTTTTGGGTTTGAGTGGGAGCTTTTGGGAGGGGAGTTAGCTTGGGTTTTGGTTTTTTTGTTTTGAGGGGGTTTTTGTTTGTGTGGGGATTTTTTGTTGGTTTTGTTCTAACATAAAATTTGCAAACTAATGCCACATACAGAAAAAATGGCACACACAGTGGAAAAGTCATAATTCAAAACAAACTGTGCTAGCTGTCACTTATTTTTGAACATATTTTATTATAAATGTTGTGTGCCTCTAAAGAGAGGATGCTTTGGACATAGCCAAAGCTAATGCTTAAATGCACTTCAGGGGTTCCCTCAGTGGTGCTAATCTACTGTCCTGCAGGTAACATTGACTCAACCTGCAGAAGAGACTACAAATGTTGGAGAGAGGGAAACAGACGCTGACCTGGGAGGAAATTGCCTCCTTCTCTCTTCCTTGTGTTGAGTTGTATTGTGATGTTGACGGGAATGGAAAGGATAAAAGGTAAACTAAAGTCATGTGGGCAGCAACCCTGCCTTAGTCAGGATGACTGTAGGGATAAGCTGAAAAGCTTATTAGCAGTTTTCTCTTTTCTTTTATGTTGCTAGAAACTAATTCTGAGTTGCAGAAGGCAGCAGCAAGATGGCAAAAGGAGATGCTTTTTGGCTTTACTGGGATGATTTGAAATAATTAAATATGATTGAGCTGGATTAGGAGCACTGTTACTGCCCTTTGTGCCCTGGGAGGTGTTTCTGGCAGTGGGCTGGGTTGCCCCTTGGCCTGGCATCATGCCTGGCACTTGGCAGAGGCCTGGGATGCAACACCTCAGGCTGCTGGCTGCTCCTGCAGCCTAATGCATGCAGCTTGCTCTGAACAGCCAGCACCTGTGGGTACCTTGCTTGGGACTGGAGGCAGGACATGGAGAAATGAGAAACAGAGCATTGGATAGCTATGGTGTGTCCCTTCTGCCTCATAAATGCACAGTCATGCACTGACTTCTAAATCAATATGCCCATGCAAAGCTCAGTGCAAAATGAGCCTTGACCTACATTATGAACAGGATGGAAGAGGTAAGTGCAAATTACTTGGCTCGGTTGCACGTACTTCTTTGAGTTTCATGTTAGCTGAAGATATTGCATCAGGAGAAGAGTGCAATTGCATAATTTAGATGGCAGCTTTCATTTTGTCCTGGGAAAGAACAATTCCATTTCTCCAGGAGAGTCAGAGTAGGCTGTTTGGTTTTGTTGTGTATCAGTTAAACCACCGTGACTTTTAGGGGAACTGCAATTACTCCAGATTACATGGAACATGATTAGATGAAGTTGATATATGGATTTCATTCAAAATCAGACTGTTTACTTTGCATTCAGTTGTTAAGAGCTGGAGTGCTTGTCTCCCTGGAGGTCAGTAACCTGGGTCTGTTCCCAGGGTGGCTGTTGATGCCCTGAAGTGCTGGTGTGCCCTCAGAGGAATTCAGCTTTAAACAAAAGCAATCTGTGTATAACCCACTCTCTTCAAAACCATGTAGCTCATGTCCACTTGTCAAGAATAGAAGAGTTCTGTGATCATGGTAGCTTTTAAAGGAAAGACAGTTTTGGGGAACCTGTGTTAATTCCAGTTACATGGAATTCCTGACTTAGTGCACATAGGCTGTAGGTTGTTGTCTTGTTGTTCAAATACGGGAACCTTTCTTGAAGGAGAGCATGTGGCCCCTGCTTGCTCTGCAGCCAGTGTGCACTACACAACATTTGTGTCTCGTGTGTATCTTTATGCTGCAATATTCCCTAACCTTTGCTAAAGGAATTCATCTTAGATAGGAATTTTCATTATGTAGTGCCTGATGATGTATTTTGTCAGAGTGAGTAAAACAAGTACTTGCCCTTTTAGCTTGCCATAAGGTATTCGAGATTTCTTCACAGAGTGGGGGAAACAAATGGCTTCTCACCAGGTTCCAGAACCAAGGTTGTACATATCACTTACTGTAAAGAGTTGTAGTTCAAACACTCTTCTTTTTTATTCTGCTAACTTTCATATACTTATTAGTTAGAAATGTTGATGTTTTCCCTTTTCTCTTCAGATGACACTGGCTGTCCTAGTAGCCAGTCAGTATCTCCAGTTAAGACTCCTTCTGATGCTGGAAACAGTCCAATCAGTTTTTGCACTGGTAGTGATGGAGACTTCTCCAGGAAGAAATTCAGTCCAGGGTCAGTGAGTGAAGGGAACACGCAGGTGGCTCGATACAAGAAGGAGACAAAGACGAGCCTTGTAAAGCCTGGTGAGTAAAATTCCTTTCTTTTCCTTAATTATATTTTCCAATTGTCTGGTATATTTACAGGTGTCTACATACATGCTGTGTTGTGCCACCTGTGATACCAGTAATGCTGACAGTAAATAAAATAGTTGGCTTCTTTCTGTGGAGCCACCTGAAAGATATGAAAACACTGTTGTTATTGTATTTTTTGTGGAAATTAACTGACATCTTCACTTTCTTTTATGAGGCTCAGTGGTGATGTCAAATAGCTGAAATGGATTTTATTCTCTTTCATAGTAATTGCTCTCATATTTTAGTGCCCAGAGATAAATGACTCTTAATATAAGGAAAAAGTCTTGTGATGTCTGTAAATTTATTCTTGGATCGTGCCTAAACTTTGTGCTGCCAAGCTCTGATAGCTCTGAGGATAAAAGATCTCAGACCAAGGCAAGAGGACAGGCAGCCTGTGTGTGGGAGTTGGGCAGATTTGGACCTGTACTGCAATGGCTGAATCAAGAGCTCATCTCCCAGTGCCTTGGGCTAAAGGGCCACCTCAGACCACCAGCTAAATCAGCACCTGCTTGTCACACATCCAAGACTAAATACCCAATATGCCATTGGTTCCTGTAGTTTTAGTGAGTAGATATAAAATACTCCATATCATGAACAGGCAGCTCTTGATTACAAATGGTCAGGATATTTGTGCTGCTATTGAATTAATCATGGAGGCAGAGTTGGCCCTGTACATAGCCAGCTGCAGAACTGACATGGTTTATCAGCTCAGGTACCTCCTGGCTGTATTATGTCCAGAGTCATGTTACCCCTGGAAGCAATTTAGATACTTCCACAAAAAGCCAGCTCAGATTTGCCAGCACCATGTTTAATCCAGAAACAGTGGGAAATCTGTTGCAAAATCTCTTCACTGGCTTGGTCACTGGAAGGGTTGGTTAAATCTGACTTACCACTATCCCTGCAAGTTCTTTGGCTCATTTCATAGCTCCATGTTTCTTGAGTATTCCCAGTCTCCCACTGCTGTGCACAGTGAGTGCTAGGCAATATTTTTTACACGGTTTGCAGTGAATGTGGTATATGACAGGGAAATCCACAGCTTTGGCTACCACAACCATTTTGTTTGTGAACATGAATGTTGCTTAGCAAAATGTGAATAATGAATGCAAAAAGTTTTTTTGTAATGAAGAGTCCTGGACTCATGGAGAAGAGTTATGCACCTTTTTCAATAAATTATTTCACTGTTCTCGGTTTAATACTTGAATTGCTTTAGAATAGGAAGTCACTAGGCTTTTGCAATATTGAGAAACTGGGTCTGTTTTACAGAGTACTTCTAAGTTCCTCCTGCCAAATATCTCATACTTCTTTAGTGAAAAGCTGTTCAAAGTCATGTCATAGTCTGAGAACTGACACAAGAGTGAGGGACATACCAGACATGGATTCCAGGGGACAGCTGGGGTTCATTTTCCTCAGTGTTGGCCACAGGTTCATTTTCCTCAGTGTTGATTTCCTTACACTGCTGTCTCATTCCGTAGCTTCAGGTGGACCCATGACCTACTTGCACATGAATTTCTGGTGACTCAGTGGAGAAGATGTAGCCACTGTGCAAAGAGGAGGCATCACCATGTAGCAAAACACACAGAGAATAACAAGGGATCAGTAGAAGGGAAGTGGGATATGGAGGAGAATAACAGAAACAGGTCCTTGTCATATACAAAATAAATTGTGTGTAATTTTCTCTTTACCAAAAGCCCTTCTTGACTTACAGAGATTATATCTACTTCATATTAATCTGAAATGGCTTGTGACCATGACCACATAGCAGGAGTCAGATATATGAGAGACAGAAATCCAGCTTACCACTATTTTGTTGTAATGTCCTGCCTGACATTTTTTACACAAGTATATCAATTACTGTGCATCTTCAAAATTCCTGTCATTTTGCTGAAATCTGTCTGTTTCCAGTATTGTTTTCTTGGGAACATGCTGAATCTCAGAAGAAGCACTTACACAAATATTTAGATAATTCAGGAAATGTCAGAAAGGGACTGAGAATGAACCCTGGGATGTTTTTGGGCTGTTCCCAAGCTCTGATACTTTTCTGCTTCTGTAGTAACATCACTTCATCTTTCTTTTCTGTACTTCAGAATACAAAATACACATAGCTTTTTTTTCTCTCAAACAGCCTAAGGCCTTGTTAAATGAATCTAAGCCATCTTCATCTCTTGAAGTATTAACAAAATAGATTTGGCTATCATTCATATTTTATGTAGATTGCATAGAGAACCACACATAATCCTGGAATGCTTTTGCTAAACGCATAAAATATTCATAATCATGGAGAAATTATTCATTTGAGAGAGATGAAACTGGTTTTTATTGTGCATTAAATCTGAGTCACAGCAGTGCAGAAGTGAATTTGGCTGAAAACCTGTGCTTTCCCAGAGAAGGATGGAGAGAACAGGAACATGAGGGAAGATAATAGAACATCCACTCTTAGAGATAGCTACAAGCCATTTAATTTCTGGGGTTTAGAAGTTGGTCCTTCTTTTAGATGTGATTCACTTACATAATATTAAAAGCAATATAAAATGTGTTGCAGAAAATGCCCTCACAAAAAGGCACAAAAAGACTTAATTAATATTGGTCTTAGTTTTGTATCAAGATGTTATGCTGAATCTTACAGTTTTTGTAATCAAATAAACTGGACCATAAGCACTTCTACATGCTCACATTCTTGTGTTGTCCTCCTAGAAAGATCCCTCCTGAATTCCTGTAGTTCATGTTCACATCCTGTTGAGAACTGTGGGAATTGTTTTGCTTCCTTTTACAGTCTTTCTCATCTTCTTTTTTGAGTTCCATGAGAATGCTTAGTGAAAGCATTCAAAATCTGCTTCTTTCAGACATGGATAAAGAAGAAAATCTTTAGCAGAAGTTGTGTCAATAACTTTTAGAAGTCTTGCATGTTTAAACTAACACAGGCATGTATTTAAATCTCTGTGAGCATCAGAATTTGTGAAAGGCATCTGATCAGCTGTGTTCAGCATTTCTGTAAAGTTCTGGTCGTCTTGCTTTTGGTGTCACAGGCACACAGGGACAGTTTACTGTACGTTTGCTGTTGGAGCTATTTCTTAGAGCCCATGGATAATTCTTTTTTTCACATGAAATTATTAAGTCCTAAGAGAAAAACATTAAGGCTATCCTAGACCTTTTAGCACCTTCAGTATCCTGCAGAATAGAGGTGTAAACACCACTGCACAAAAGGAGCCCTAGGTGAGCCCCAGTTAGGGTCAGCTCCCAAACCTTCTAAGGACTGGCTGCCTGTCAATCACATCTTGGTACAATAATAAATATTCCAGATAGCAGAGGACTCTACAAAAAGGGTTTGTTTTTTTTCACTGCTAATAAAACATCTGGCCATTTATTACCTAATCTGGCTAAAATAGCAATATTTTGGATTTCAGTGTCATTGAACTGCTATGGATTATGTTTCAAGAAGGGTCATCACTGGGAGTTTGGACATTAAAACTTTTTTCTGTTCAGATTTATGGGAAAATCTCAGAGTCTTCCACCACACAGAGCACCTACATTTGTTGGACAGTAGGCAATGAGCACAAACTGAAAAACATGACATTCCATCTGGACACAAGAAAACACTTTTTTCCTTGTCTGTGGTCAGACACTGGCACATGTTGCCAGGAGAAACTGTGGAATCTCCATCCATGGATATAGTCAAAACTCAACTGGATGTGGTCCTGGACAGGCTGTTCCAGCTAGACTTGCTTGAGTGGGGAATTGGGCTGAGTGGCTTCAAAGAGTCCGTTTTACCTCCCAGCAATTCTGTAATCCTGTGTTGCTGGACTTTCTTTGTCCTTTAAACAGTGCATCAGCCAGATCTGTAATTAAATAGTTACAAGGCACAATTTGTGTTTTTCTTGCCCTTTCTTGGCCACCTAAGTTCATAATAGTGAAGGTATATTGAAAAAAAAACCACACCCATCTTTTAACAATCACTATTCAACTAAAAATGTTATTTAACAAATAGTAAGTACAAGGCAAAGTTAGTAATCTTGTACTCAACATGTGTTTCCTACTTTTTCCCGGTGAATTTATTAAGTCACCATAAATGAGCCTTGGGATGGGGTGTCCCAGTCTGAACAGATTCATCTTTGAGGGCATTATGACTGTTAGGAGTTTTAGGAGAGACTGGTGGAGCAGAATGTATTGCCCTTACTTGGTTGTGAGTATTCAATAGGTGCAGGTGCTTTTTTTAGTCAGTGTTGGAGCTGATAGTGATCAAAAAGCAGACAAGGAAAATTACCCTAGACAACTGGAAATATTGGAATTTAAATAAGCCAAACAGATCAGAGAAGAAATGCAAGTGTTAACTGCAAAATATGTTTTATCTGTTAACCATGTCTAGCTGTTAAAACATAATACTTCCCCTGAAGTTTGGGGATTTTTTTAATTCTTTTTTTAATTGTCTGGTGTGTGAAGATTAGATGCCTAGGACACTAAATGTCCAGGAACTTACTTCTGGCAGACCTCTATGGAAGCAAGGAGTAGTGACTAGTTAACCCATTAGTGTAAAATTAGCAGATAAATTAAACCATATTGCTACTTTATTCCCATATCTCTCTGTATTCTAAAGGCAGTCACTTTGATTATTTTAAAAACAAAACAGAAAGGTTTTGCTTCAGGTTGTATTCCTGATGTCTGGCTGTATTACTTTACAGGTCTTTTGTCAAGTCATTCCCTCATTTCCATCTGACACTGTGGGAATAGCAGTGTTTAACTGATGTATGTGTGTGCATGTGCTTCACTTGAAAAACATGAGTTAGTGTGTAGGTTCTGTGAGAGGATTGTCTTATAGGTAATTCTGGAGATTTATTTCACTGTCAAGAACTTCCTTCTGATTGCATCATTTTGCAATGATAGGACTTTATTTTGGAAAGTTTGATAAAACATCAAAAAGACATGTTTTATCAGCACATTTATCCAAGAACATTGTATCTGGTATTTGCATGACTTTTCTTTATTCTCTGTACCAAATTTCTGCAAGCAGTTGGAAAATAATAGATCTGTTGTCCCTGTTGTTCAGGAGCAGCAGTACAGAATACAAAAAACAAGTTACAGAATGTGCTAACTTGAACAATTCCTATGTCAAACAAAGAAATTCATGAATCTTTTTAACTACTGGCTAGGACATCTACCTATTATGCTGAAACACTTCTTAAAATGCTGATGGTGTACTGTGTATTCTAACACAAAGTCACATTGTTTGGTTGTTTGAAAAAAACCCCAAACCAAAGCCAATGGAAAACCTGTGTTTGGAGATAGCAAAGTGCCCTTGACTGATCCTTAAAACAAATTGGCATTCCTCATTCCATCCCACAAAGGTAAGAGCAATGAGGTGTCTGTCTTTTTGGTGTAACTTACTTAACAGCACCTCATAACCCACATTCCAAGACTGCCCCTTTTCTTGGGGGAGGAATAATTTAGTACAAGGGTATGTCAGAGAACATTTAACCCAGTTAGAAATGCAGTATTTAATCAGTGAACAAGATGTTCCCATCCTGCAGCCAGTGATAACCATGCTTAAGTGGTGAAATTGGGAAATTCATGCTTCCATTCCTGGGAATATTCAATTACGTAGATATGTGGCTGGTGTCACATGCATAAGAATGCTGAAATTAGGAAATAAGCTACACCAGGTTCAGTGTACTTTAAATAATTGGTCATAGAACAAAAAAAGGTTCTGAAGATTGACCTACTGAATTGATACCAAATGATGGAACATCTTGCCTATGACTGACCATTAGTTCTTCCCTTAAATTACTCGAATTAATAACAAGGAATCTGTTGATCTGACAATATTAATTCATAAGTGTAGAGCATAAACTCTCTGTCAGGTACAGAGGAGACTGCAAGTGAAAAGAGGAAGAGCCAAAGCCTAGGTTCCCTGAGTAACTTAAACCAGATAAGGAGGGCTTTAACTTGAGCATTGTATCTTTAAGCCACTTGGTATTTGGCAAAGAGCAGATGCACAGTGGTCAGTTACTTGTGCTTCTGGGAGGCTTTTATTCTGTTTTTTAAATCATCACCTTGGCAATAAAAAAGGAGGAAGCATCTTTCTCAGATGTAAGCACATGCTTTGAATGCTTCACTTCTACCCCACACCTGATAGCAGCTATTATAACCATCCTGAATTCAAATCCAACCATATGCAACATTTGTTTCCTGTACAATTTCAGTCACACTCTTTGCCCTTTCTAATACGTGTATGTCATAATTTCATTTGTAACACGAAAGTTTCTGAGACCTTTTCTAGTACAGAATCTAACTAATACAGTTGTGGCAGTTTTTGACCCTATTAATTTTTCTCAGTTACTTTTGCTTTTCTTCTTTCTCCTTTCTCTTCACCTTTCATTTTGCACCCACACAAAATAGCTACTGCTGATTTTCTAAATAAAAAAAATGTTTTTTGGATAATAATTCAGTATGTATTGAATCCTCCTGCATATTTTACTGCTTTAGTTTCATGTCTGTTGCTATGGAGCTGTGCATATTTGCTTGCCTCACCTGCCAGCTCAGGGAGTTATTAAGGCCTCAGTTCCATGGGAGCCAGAGGAGCAGGGTGTGCTCTGGTGGGGATGCACATGCACATCTCACCTTCCAGGAGTGAGGACACTGTGTCTGGGTTCAAATCTGTCTGGCACAAATCCCTCATCTTTTGTGATTCAGAAGAAGTGAAATTTGAATCTAATTGTCTCCTTAGACAACCTTTAATAGCAGATGGGATCTGACTCTCTCTGGTCCAAGTGACTGGTTCCATTGCTCAAGGGACACAAAACAGCTTTAACAGGTGAACCTGCCATTTCCCTTCTAGAGGTTACAGGAGCTGTTCTGGAGGTGAGAGACATGCAAATTCATGGTCTTCATCCAAAATGAACAAAGCAGAGATGGCCCCCAATTCATCTGACCTCAGTTCCCAATTTGTAGTGTAAGGATTAATTATCTTTGCCTGCATGAGTGCACTGAGGTCTTACTTTGTTTTAAAGGAGGTAGAACAAATGAACCCACTGTATCTGGTGTGTGCTCTTTCTGACCAAATATTAAAGCATTTACACTAGGATTCACTGGTTATGGTGACTGAGAATGGGACTGACATTGGCTCAGACATGGGAGGCTTCCACGTTGGTTTAGATGAATCCAACTTGCATCTCCTGTGTCCTCATCAGGCCTCTGACACCTCTGCTCTTGGCTTTTACTGAAGTCGACCACAGTCACTGTGGCTTTGCTTTCTCTTTTTTGGCTTCTTTCTTTTTTTAATGGAAAGGGAAGTTCTTAGATATTCAGTTGTGCAAGAAAGTTTGTGCTTGAAGAGACCTTCAAGTAGCTCTAATTAGCTGCTTTTTCCTCTTCTGTTCATCCCTGATAAGCTTAGGCACTCTCCTTTTGTCCACTTTGTGAGGACTGCTGCCCAAGCTGCCAAGCATTGCAAAGGGAGATTCTGAATCCCATTTTGCACTATGCAGTCACAGAAATTAAATAATTTTAGGACTAAGTAAAGTCCTAAAGCTAACTAAATCACACTGAAGTGAAACAAGTGCTCTGAAGCTTCTGAAAAATAATACTGGAATAAAACCAGAATATAAATATTTTAAGCAAAAGATGCTTAGAAAGGTAGGTAAAAGTTATTAGCATAGCAGTAGGTTTTTCATTTAGATTTATATGTATTTTAGATTTAAACTTTTAAACAAATTTGCTTGAATTGATGTGGAAGAACATGTTCAAATACCCAAATATTTCTTAAAAACTTGAGTAAGCAAAATAGAACCTACAAGCAGTGCTTCAACTTCAAAGCATTTCGTAGCATTTAACAAAGATCTACAAATTTCTGCCAAAATGGCATAGAAAAACTGTCTTTTAATTCTCTGTCACAAATATTAGGATGTTGCTTAATAGAGACATAGGTTGGTGGGTAAGCCGTGGCCTCTCAGGACATACATTTCTTTGTTCAGAAGATTCGTAAGCTGCAAGAAGTACCCAGATGTCAGAGCAAAAATAGAGGATCCAAAAAAAGAAACCAGCAAGTTGTATATGAGAAATTAAAAGGCTGAAAGCCTGAGTCCCACCTGTTCTACACAGAGTGACCTGCCCAGCTCAGGGCTGGTGGCACAGGCCACCTGCAATTCAGGGCCTTGGGCAAAAATCTGCAGTTACACATCTTCTTCCTTACAACTAAATAAATAAATAAACAAAAGGATGCCCTTGTTGCTTAGTTCAGTAAATGGAAAAGAAACTTGGATCTCTCTGTGTGTCTTTTGGGGGGGTGGACTTAAAACACAGAGGAGAGGAGCACTCTGGTACAGAGCCGCCGGGCAGGCTGAGGGGACACAGGGTGTCTGTTCCCAGGGAAGCTGTTCCACTTTAACTTAGTTACTCTCTTACTGGGGTTCAGTTCCCAGCAGGCACAGGGTAGCTGATTTATGTCTCTCTCCCTGGCCCATTAATTGTGCTGCTGCTGCTCCAGACACACAGAAAGTGGGGCAGCCACAGTTCCAGGGAGATGTGGCCTGAGGACGCCCGCGGCCTCGAGCTGAACCTTGTGCTTGGTCCAGGAGAGAGCCACACTCTGCTGCAGGTCAGAGTGAGCAGGGGATGTGGGGATGGGGCTTCTGCAAGGGACTGCCTGGTATCGTGCACAGGATGAGATCCTGGTTACACCATACATCTTTTAGACCCCAGTGACTTCTGATAGAAATGAAGGTCTCCTGGGGCTTGCAGGGACGTGCTCCTGCATCAGGAAAAGACAGCTGAGGGCCTGGCATGAGTATTGAAGATGGCAATAGCAGTGATCTTCAGTAAAAACAATAAAATTGTATATTCAAGCAGGTTTGTGTGGGTTTTTTTCTCCTCTGCTAATCCAGAGTGGAATTTGAGCCAAAAAAGGAGAAACTGATGCTATACACATTGCACACTCTCAAGTATTTGTTTTAAAATGTGTGTGAGGTCAACATGGAACATGCCTTGAAATTTGTGTATTTACTGCAGTGAGTTTTCTGTGCCTTGTGGTTGCTTTCTGTGGGTTTCAGCCCACTTCACAGAATGAAATACTGTGCATACGAAAGAGTCCATTGTGAATCTTCCATTAGGAAATTTTTTTTGGTCCTCTGCTTTTAAATTACAATCTGTATTATTTATGCCAATGTTTAAAATAGCTTCCTAACTTTCCTGGTTAAAGTATTCTGAACCTACTCCAGTTACATTTTACTATGCACAACTCCCACTCACTGAGAGTCTTTATTTCAAGTAATTCTTCATGAAATAACACACATCATAGCCAGAACCCTGTGTTGCTGTTACATAGTTTTCTTTATAGTTTTCCAGCTGTATTCCTCCTCCTATGATAAACTGTGTTGTCAGTATGCATTTTTATCTTAAAATAAACAAATTGGATTCCCTTAATCTCCCTTCATAAACAGTGCCCTGTAATGCTGTTATCATTATTGTTGACCTTTTTTGGAATTTCTCCAGGTTATTAATGCCTTTTTAATGAGAATCATGGGATTTAAAGTGTTTTCTGAGCAGTGTTTACTCAGGAATAGATAGATAATTTCCTTTTCTATTTTTCTTTTCATCCCCTATTGCTTTATTGTCTGACATCTTACTGTGTTCAAAGCAGAGCGATGCAAACAATTGATTTGGGGGTTGCTGCCAAATCAAAACATTAAAGAAAATCTTTGTTTCAAACTGAACAAAGGCCTTATTCAATCTAAAATATTTTGAACTTTGGGGATTTATTTTTATTTTTTACCCCATTTTAAAAAGAAGAAAGGCATTCTTTAGTTTTCATAATTAAAGCATCATTTCAAGCAGAAAGTAAAAAAATCTGATTTTCCATTTTTCTGGCCATGTTTGACTTCAAGTCATAAATATTTTCAGTGTTCTCTGATCTGAGTTTTTTTGATGACCAGATTACTACCTAAAAGAGTTTTTTTCCCTCAGGGTCATTGCTTCAAATACTTTAGAGCAGTATTGAGTGGATAAGTCTATATATTCGTTGTGTTTATATATCTGTATTTATTCATAGGAATGGAAAGCTAAGGGAATGTCTTTATTTTAGTCATGCAAATCTCACTTACTTGATTTCACTGTCGTATAAAAGACATTGGTGAGTGGGTGGTGACTGAGCTCAGAAGTGGAAGGTCAAGCATAAACAACTTAGTAGATCTTTGCAGATAGTGGTGTTGTTTTAAACATTTGGCCTATTTAAGCAATGGTATTTTACTTGCTTTTGTGTACCTAGGTATCTAAATCCTGATGAAGCTGTGCTTTAGATGTCTTCACTCTGTTTTGGTTCTCTCTTGAAATTAAGAATTCTGAGCTTGGGAAGAGGAATTCTGAGCTAGGAGAAAGGAGGAATGCATGTCCAGTCCCTGTTTCAATAAAGAAACTGCAATATTCATAAAATAAAACCCAGCAACCAGAACAACTAGATAGAAGGTGTCCAACTTTGCTAAAACTTTAGATTATAGAGAATAGTTGTCTCAATTGTGTTGTGTGCAGGGTGAAGTCTCCTTATGGAGATGGGAGCTGTGGGAAATTCAGGCCTGTATGGATTTCACCTGTGTAGCAGGGGTTAATGAAGATAGGCATTCCAAACTGGGTGGTTTTATGGAGGAGCTGGAGAAGGGCATGACGAGCTGCAAGGATGGGACCTCATCTCTTTATCAGGTTCTTACTGCTGGATGCTGTCTTTCTGGGGGTGTGATGGGGAGATCATGTGCAGCATCCTTCCAGCAGCCTGGCCCTAAGAATCCCAGGTGGAGCCTTTCTTTCCCCAGTAAAGCAGACAGCATAAAAGAGCTGTCGTTGGGCTTGTCTTGTGTGGAGCATGATTTATGTGGTGTAGTGTGAAACACCCACCTAGGTCTTTCGAAAGAGGCACCAAACTGTTCATCACTTTTTGAGGTGACCTGCTTCTAGACATGCACAGAAACAAGAGTTTGGCAGAGCTGAGAAGCTTTGCTGAGTGAGAGTGGTGGGAGGTGGTTCCCAGTTGAGATGTCAGCTAGGGAGAGGGGAGAGCACCAGTTCAAAAATACCCATAACACCCCCCAGGAGCTGGGGACCTCATTTTGTACATTCAGCCTCCAGCCACTGCAAGGTATACATTCCTTCCCCAAGGAGTCTGAAATGTACTGCCTTTAATGTGGATTAAAAAATAGCAAACCTGTTTTATAATAGTGTACTTGATATACACTGTTACATAAAATGTATTTAAAAGAAATTAAAATTCTGCCGGGTTTCTTTCGTGTTTTTGTTAGTATTTCATTGTCTTGCTTCCATGCTGAGGCACTTCATTACAGATCAGTGTTCCACCTTTCTTAGATTCTGTAAATAATAGAAAGCTGTTCTCTTTTGAAATCTGGGCAAGCTGTCTGTTTGCTAGAGCTGGTGGAATACAACTTGACCACAAACCTGCAAGGATGAATAAGCTGAAAAAACACAGGCTTCTTGTCTGTCATTTTTGCTTCTTAACAGTAAGAGTGAAAAAAAGCAGCAAATGATGGCAGTCATAACTTAAAATGCATTGGCCTCAGACCTACCTTTGATTTGTTACTGTAAAAATCTAGTTTATGCAACCAACTGGGTATGGTTTTGCTGTTCTTTTCAATAGATGGCACTTGAACTTCATTCGTTTTTTTGTAATAATTTCAACGTGTTACAGTAAATATTTGATTAGCTTACAACAAATTTTGCTTTTCATCCTGCGATTGGCGGGTTGTTTCATCAGTTACCTCCCAGATATGTTTTTCCTTCCAGTGTTTTTCCCCTGCCTGTTGAAAACACGTCAAACTGATTTAAAATGTTTTATGCACATTATAATGAAAACCGTATGTCTTACATTAAGGGTGACTATGCAAAAGCTTTCATTTGAATCAGGTTTTGCATGCAATTTCATGCACTTGCAGATACACTGTGCCCGTGGGCCTGTGCAGCTCCTTGCTGTGCCCCAGACTGCTTCTCTCTTCCTTGCACACTGGAAGCAGATTTAGGAGATGTGTTGAAGGGGCCTCTGAAAGCCCTTTGTTAAACTTCTGCCACCAACGTGACGGGAGGGCTGGGATCTTTTCCCAGTCTGTGATGAAGTTTGCTGCCTCTCTGTGTACTCCTAAGTTACCCCTGCCAAAGATGACATTTTCCAGTTCCTAAAAATACTTCGGACCAGCCTATCCATTTCCCTTCAAACAGACCAAATAGTACTGCTCAATGCATAAAAAAATCCCCTGAGGTGATACTGCATGGTTGCTTATAAAAAATACTTGTCTGTAGGTGGATTAAAGATCTAATTTATAAAACTGTCAAATGCAAGGTAGGATTATGTTATATAACTCTCAGTGTATTTTTGAACCTCCAGTTTCAATATTTGTATTGAGGTTGGTACAGCATCCTTCCATCTCTCATAACAAAGAGCCTTTTTGTTTGAACATGAAGATAAGTTCCCCAGATTGTTCTCTTCTGCTCCATGAGCATATGTTCCCCATGACAAAGGTCATTTCAGGCTGAGAAGAGTGAAATTATGGCAGTCTTCTGTTAAGGTGTTGTGAGAATGGCTCAAGCTCTATGTGAAGCACAAAAATAAAAAATTAGGTCAGGCTGACTTCTGTATGACAAATATCCTTAAAAATACATAGAGCAGCAAAAAACTCAAACTTGTAATGCTCTTTGTCTATTCCAACATCCGCTTTTGGCTTCTCTACAAATCAGTGAATTAGAAACAATTAAGAAAAACACAAGCCCAGATCATAGTGATATGCAGAATATGCATGATGGCTCTCAGCCAATGTCAGTAATTATTTTGTAGTGACTGTGTTTGGAGAGAAGAGCTTGATTGATTGTGGTTTCACAGAATACATAAGTCACATTATGTATTCATGCTGAGATTTGCAATGCTTATAATTTGCATTAGTGTGGTTCAGATTACTACTGAAAGTACAGTACTTGGATCAGAAAACTGCTTAATGAGATTAATTATTTGATAACAATCCTTCTTTCAAAGTAAAAAGAGTAAGCAAGAAAAATGAGCGAAAATCAAGATAAATAATCATTTGTACAATTGTATTTAGATCCAAACACAGGGAAGCAGGATCTGTGTTGCAGTCCTTCCCAAAAGTCTGTCTGGTCTTGAGTTGGAAGTCTTCTTGCCCAACAGGTTTGAATGATTTATGGAGACCCACACCCAAAGTTTTGCTCCGCATCCCCTCGGACGGTGTCTCTGCGAGCTGCTCAAGTTCCCAGCTGTTCCTGGGCCAAGCACTCGGCTGAAATGTGACCCCAGACCTGTCTGCTGAGGGAGCACTGTTGAGTAGTTGGGTGGATGTCCACCCAAGAGTGGGGAGTGATGGCTTCATTTATTGGCCAGTGCAGTGAGATGGGGAAGGGATGCCTGTTGGTACCCTTAGGCCTGAGGATGCCAGACACTGCTGTACTCAGTTTCTTGCCATTATTCATGGAGCACAATTCACAAATGTGAGTTTGATAACTAAACCTCATCTAAAATCAGAGGGGTGATTAGGCACTAAAATCCATGATTCACTGCAGAGAGCATGCCAGACATGCCTTCAGGAGATGCCAGAGAGAAGTGCCCATCTCCCAGACTTAGTCACCTGCCTGTAGTCCTGGGTGTGTCCACATGCATGCCTTGGATTCAGTGTGAACCTCTGAGTGCAGGCATCCAGCAGGTTTCATTCCTCTGAAATACGGGCAGTGCTAGTGCTGCCAGCCTGTGCTGGGTCACACCTGAGGAGAGCTTGAGGAAAAGGCCTGAGTCCAGTGCCCTCTTTAGACCAAAGGATCTCAAATCTACACCTCTCCTAAGAGTCCCTGAACCAATGCAACCTACTGGGTGTCCTCAGCTTCCTCCCCTGATGTTAGACCTCATTACAATGGAGAGAGTGACACAGGCAGAGCAGGTGGGAGCAGCTTCTGTCACCCAAAGATTACAGCAGTCCACATGGAGGAGAGCTGTGACCTGCTCCTTGCTCTCAAGGTTCTATCTGCTTTTACCCAGCTACTGTTCAGTGTGAAGTGTAATAGTTAAGTCCAAAATAAGAGTCTTCCATACAATAACCCTAAGTCAAATAATAAATCAGAGGCCAGGGACTGGAACCAAAACCCACTGTCATCTATGGTCTTTACACTTCGAATTCAGCACATTTCCCACTAGGAGACTTTGCCTTCAAAATGGGTCATTTTTAAGGGTGTTATCTGAAGAAAAGCCTAAAATGTGAAAGCAAGATTTCATTGCTACTTTGCAGCTCCTTTTTTTTTTTTTTAACATTTGTCAGGGCACAGGAGCTGTGTGGTTTTCTTTCCTAGGTTGTTTGTGGTGTACAAACTCTTGTCTTACAGGAACAACCCCATATGAAACAGAAAAATAAAAGCAGCATTAGTGCTTCCTGGAAATATACTACTTACACTGTTAAGTACTGGAGCTAGAGATGTTGCTGTGAGTTACAGCTCTCAAGATAAATTGAACCAAATCTCTTAAAAATACAGGTCCTTTCATTACTGGGCATTACAATTGAATTCTTTCTGCTTTTCCAGCTGCTTCTAATGACTTAGCTGGATATTTTTTCACAGAGTCAGGCCCAAGGTCTTCCCCTGGGGTCTCTAAATCAAGCTATCTAGACAGACAGCACACCACTTACTCCTCAAGTAGCTGCACCAAAGTGGTTAATATGTCTGCATATTTTGGTCACTCTGCTGTGTAACAGTGCTTTGGAAGGCAAGAAAGCTCGGCAAATTTAAGTGCTTTACATTTTAAGGACAAGCTTTTTCTGTCAGCACTGTTTTATTTACAGCTCTGTTTCACTGGCTATATGCAAAACCTACTTCAAGACTGATCGCATAAAAAGAGGTCATGTTTATGGAGTCAAAAGATAGGCTCTGTGGTCTATATACCTAGTAGCCCCAATGTACCTGGTCACCGCCTATAACAGGTGTGAGTGCAGTGTGTGTGACACAGTCACTGTCCCGCTGCTGGCCCGGCACTGCTGCTGAGGCAGAGCACAGGGTAGAGTTAAAGGTGAGGCTTGTCCAGAGCAGGACGTGGGCGCGGTGGCTGCCCTGCGCCGCTGGGATAAACACGCAGCGGTGCCAGCTGGAGCCGGCCCTCGCACAGGCAGCTCCTTCTCCCGCTCTCAATCCCGCCCCCAAATCTGCAGTTGCATCATATGCAGGGTGGGAAACCTGCCCTTGAGACACTCGTACGAATCTCGCGGTGGATTCCCGTGGTGCGACAGCAGAGTGTGAGCTCCCCGAGCTGTGGTGGCAGATGCCACCGCGGCTCCCGGACCGTGGTCACACCCTGAGTGCCGGGCTGCGCTGCCCGCACGGCTCTTCACAGGCATCACAGCAGCTGGCACGGGCTCCCTTCTCCTCCCTCTGTGTCAGCCGAGCCAGGGACTGTCGCGGCGCTGTCAGGGCAGCAAGGAGGCGAAAAGGCGGCGCAGAGAGTGATGCTGCCTGCAGAGCAGCTCGGTGCCGCAGCCCACCGAGCGGTACCGTGCAGGGACAGCACCGGGCTCTGCAGATTTCACTCCTGCTTCTCAGATACCCATTCCCGGCAAAGAGCAACCCTGGAAAATGTGACAGTACTTGGTTGGCCATCCGCGTGCTGTTCCTCCCATTGCACAGAGCAGTGCAGAGCTCTGCTCCCAGGGCGTGGGCGTGCTGCTCGCAGCCCGCTGCCAGGCGGGGGGAGCACGGGCTCCCCAGCACGGACCCCAGGCTGGCTCCAGGGGCTGCGACACTGGTGGCTGCAGCGTGGGAGAATATGAATGAGTGAACTCCAAGTGACGTACTGCTGGAGCTGGTGACACAACGTGTAGCATCTTTTGCAGGAAGGGGTTAGTAAGACAGTCCTTTTAAGAGGAAAGTCTCTGATTGGAGCTAAACAAGTGTTACAGCCAGTTAGGACAAAGGAACGCGGGGTTGAGAAATGTCAGTCTTTCATAATTAGCACTAAATTAATGGGCTGTTCTAGGGCTTACATGTGTGAGCTTTTGTCACTACATAGTCACAGTGACAAAAATAGTCAACAGGCATCCTTAGGAAGCTGTCAGTCTGGAGAATGGCCTTAGGAGAATGAGAAGCCATGTTCAGCTCCTGCTTGCACTGCTGCTAGACAAGGGGTTTCATGTTTTGTTAAGATATTTGTAAGACAGAAGTCACACCTACCCAGGAGAATATGTTGCAATGGATATTTTATGGATAGATGCCATATTATTTTGCTCAGAGATGTCTACCAAATGGGAGATGTTTTTTAAAGTCTCTTAATAACATTGCTGTCAAGCTCTGCTGCACACAAAACTGGCTCAAACATCATTTATACACTCGGAACCATTACTAGCAGTGACCCCTTTAACTTATAAAATGTTCTCAAAGATCCTATAAATAGCCACATGCCTAATTTTAAACATAAGTAGTCTCCTGTGCTAAGTGTTAAGCCTGTGTGTAGCTGTTATTAGAACTGGGGCCAGAAAGGTTAGTTCCTGCTTTGCAGACACAGTTCCTGGTCTCAGATGCAGTTCAGTCTTTCAGAAAGCTCTGCTGATGGTGTGGTTGTGTTTTCAGGCTCTGCTGGCTCTTGCCAGCACTGCCCAGCCCTACAGCTCTTGGTGCTCCATGCCAGGCAGGTCAGGGAGAGGCAGTTGTTAAGCCCTGCTGCTGGGCAATGCTTTCGATAGCGAGATCTGATTATGATGTGATCTACTTACCCAGAGGTGAACCTGGGCTGGGGCTCCTGCTCTCTGCGCCACAGCCAGGACTTGCCTTGGGAAAGCTGCTGGTGTCTTGCAAGCACAGGAATGTTTGGGGAACCTGAATGCCAGAGGTATGACATCTGTGTGATGTGTTTACCTGTTTGGGTCTTGTTCAGAAAAGTAGTTTTGGGTGTAATGTGATACCAAGAGATTATTTGGAGTGTACATTACTCTTGTAGATGGAATATTTCGTTTGTCAGGAAAATTCTATTGGATCTTTGAACATCATATCCCATGATAGTTTTGCTTCTCTAAGGAGAGGGTCACTCACATTTACATCTGTAAACATGATATAAACACTCTGTGAAGCCAAGTGGCTTTGCTGCTTTCCTTCCCTCTCCTTGCAAATTTGCATGCAGCTCTGATCTGGTTATGACTATGTTGGATTGGATCTGATTATCAGGGGTGTTGTACTGGGTATGGAGCTAGTTAGAGGTGCTAGAGCTGGGTCCCTGGGATCCCCTTTTGAAGAGCTAAGCTTTGTATCTGAGCACTTTGAAATTGGGCTGAGGAATATCCTGGGATGGGCTGATGCAGAGGCACAGAGAAATGAGGCTGGTCTCAGATGTCATGAGGTAGGGAAAGTATTGGGTTAAATCCAATCACACCTTATCCTAAAGCCAGTTGTTAAGTGTTGCCAGATGGTAAGAATGGTTGCTGGCTGTCTCACCCTCTTTAAGGCTGTGAAGCCAGGCTCTGACAAAGCCTTTTCCCAGTCTGAGGTGTTCAGGGTGAAAAATGCACCCTTCACCATCAGCTCTGTGAAGAATTTAGGAGATACTGAAGACTAGCAAGTCTAGCTGCTATGAGGGGATCATGGTGGCTGCAGCTGCATCTCCCCTGTATGGAAAAGACGGCGAAAATGGGAAGTTTGCAGCTGCTGGCTTGGGGATGTCTATCCATGGGATGACACCCAGAAATTCTCGGGTGAGAAATGTTCCCACTTGGTTATTTGCTGAAAAGATATTGGAGAGTTACTTCCATCCCCTCAGCTAAAGTCACCATTCATTATTGTGGCTCTACAGCATGAGACCTGGGTATGGCATAGAATGTTGGCTGTTGGACTGACAGTTTGGAAAAAAACTACGGCTTTGGCGTGGGTTTTTTCCAGAGGATAAGACTTTCTTAGTACATCTATCTACTACTGACCTTAGCAAAATGAGAGCACTTTTCCTTGTATATGCTAGAGCTTGTGAAATAAAAGCTGTGATTCATAGAAAATCAGTTATCAGATGGATGACTTGGTACCTGAGAAGCACTTGAGATCTACATGTGATTACTGGATTATTTTAAGGTTATAAGAACTGCCTCACTATGCTTCTGTACCACATGAAAACCTGCATGTGCATGTAGAGAAATATATAGATCTATCGTTAGTCTGTACAGGTTTATACCTGTATATATGTACATTTAGGTTATCTAAGAAAACAAACCAGAAGTGGTGAGCAGTGTTTCTATATGGTTTAAAGCATGAGAAATACCCAGTTACAGTGGTGTGTTCCTAGTCACTGTGCTCCTGAAGGAGCCACGTGAGCAGCCTCTTCCATCTATCGATGCCTGTGAGAGAGCAAACAGTTTGTCACAACAAGTGTCCCTGTCTGAGATCTAAAATGGCTTCTGTAGTGTGAGGGTTTTGTGTCCAAATGTTTTTTCTGCTCTTGTTGAAGTGCCAGTTCTGAAGAAATGTTGAAAATCTGGAACAAATCCAGATCTTGTCTTCAGGGATGTTTGAAAATCCATGCAACCTCTGAAATTCACCCAGAACAGACAAAGGAAGGATGCTTGTGATTCACTGTTATTTTGAAAACAATCTTTGAGTTATAATTTCCATCATGTTTTCACTCTTTCCTTTTCCTTTCCAGGCAGTGAAGCTGATTTTAGCTCTTCAAGCAGCACGGGCAGTATTTCGGCACCTGAAGTCCATATGTCGGCTGCTGGAAGCAAGAGATCATCTTTTTCTCGCAAGTAAGCAAAGCAATTTTTCCTGAATATTGCTAGTGCAAAGATAGACTACTGTGTAGGGTCTTGCATTTTAAAACATTCGGGTTAACCCAAGGCTCTTGGGTAGAACACTGGTGGGAACTGCAATATAAGAAAGAAAAAAAATGCTGCATTCAATTTTGCTGCACAGAAATTGTCAGTATGCCAGATCAGCCAGCTGTTGGGGGTTTTTTCTGTTTATTTGTGGCAAGTATGGGAAATACAATCCAGGCGTTGGCTGGAGTGGAGATAGAGCTGGGTATGTTAGTTAACAGCAGTATTTCTAACCAGTTAATCTAAACCTTTTGGTCTTAACACTTTGTTTTATCTCTGTCATAAATTGTCAGCTCAGCTTACACCTTTCCAGATCATGATCCTATTTTTTGTTATAGGAAGTATTGCCTTTGATGTTGTTGGATTTTTTTTTTTTCTGAAATACCCTTGCCCAGCCTATAGGCAATTAAAAAAAAAAAAAAGCATGTCCTAGTCATCTGTCTAAATGAACCTTTCATGAAAGATTTCTGTAAGACTTCTCCCTGTCATGTGTGAATTGCAAATTCAGACAGCTTGAGAACACAGGGGCATTGGGATGGAGCACGTTGTGTTCTGCCCACGCAATCCCTGCTGGTTACATTTGTGGAGCAGGAGGAAGGAGTTGAAGCTGACAGGGCTGGTTTCCTGCCCGTGTTGGAAGGGCTGGCAGGCAGCAGGATACCGAGTGCCTGAGTCACACCGGCGGCCTGGAGGTCCCGATGTGCCCCGGCGTACAGAGGACGTCAGAATGAGGCTTTGAGAGCCCTTTCCTATCGGTATCATGAGAATGTTAGACAAATAAACACTACTTAGGTTCCCTCTAGGTTACATCTAACCAGTGAAGTTACTGGCTGTGGGAAAAAAATGGTACTGAGTATAATATGAAGCCTTAAAATCATCTTAATTTCAGCAAGATTCTGTATCATTTCATGTACTACTGTGCATTTCAGTGTAACTTTAAGCTAGAGCATACTGAGATCCTGCATTGGACAGAAGTCCTCTGTAACAAGGCTCCTTTAGATGCACTGCTATGTTAAGCATGGTGTCTGCAAGTTCTGCCGCACACCAGAGCTGATGATACACTGTATAAAGTGGAAAGAGATATCTCCTTTGCAATGTGTTCTTTTTTAACTTTTTGACTTTACTTGCTGTGAAACACTTCAGTGCTGTCACAAACCACAGTCCTGTACTTCATTGTAAAATAATTACAAAATCACCCAAACCGCAGCAGTGTGATGAAGGTTCACAGCAGCCACTCAACCATCTGTTCCTTATAAACTGTTCCATTTGCAGAGAAGGGAAAAAACCAAGTGAAACAATTTAAAGAAGAGAAGTTGCTTCATAGTTCTGTGGTATTTGATTTTTTATATTCAAGCCTTCTCTTTTGCTGGCTGTGTTTGCCTTTTTCTGATGGTTTTTGTTTGGGTTTTTTTATTTTACTCTTTTTAAACCTGCCCTTTCACTACCATTTAGAAGAACAACTTTGACGGGAGAATGAAGTGTAGCAGTGTAGGATGACTAACCAAGTGAGCAGGAGAGGGACACATCCCAGGAAGCTGGCCTCAGAGCACTCCAGCCCTTGGACAGCTGTCAGGCAGGGAGGGTACCAAGTGCTTTCAAGCACACATAGTTGACAGATTCTTTAATAAAGAATGGGAAAAGAAAGGTAAATATATATGAGAAAAAACTGGGAGAAAAAAGGAAAACACTGTGCTTTCCTTTTTCTCTTTTAATACTGTTTCAGCCTGCTCTCCATGGGGTTCCAACAATATCGAAGTGAATGAATAGTTGACCATGACAGATGAAGCACCCAGTATGCCAAAGGCAGAAAAGAACAGTGGCCCAAACAAAAATCTGTTTTCACTGCACACTGTGATCCCTCAGGCTGCTTGCCGAGGAGCATGAAAGCAGTCTTAGAGCAGCCCTCCCTGCACAGGCACCACTCTGCAGGCCTGGCCAGGGAAAGCTGGAGTGTGGTTCTTCTGGCATTAGTCCAGACCACAGGCCTCTCCTTACTTGACAGAGTCAAAGATTCAGGGAACATGGATTATCTGATGGAGTCACTGGGAACTGTGCTGTCCATAGAGAGATGTAAAATGGCTGAGATTTCCCTAGAACACGTAATTCAGCCCGAGAGCCCCCTGCCAGTGAAAGAACATGCAGTGGCTGATCATGTCAGAACCTTATTTCTTTCCAGCCACTCACAGTTATCTCTCTGGTTTATTGTTTAGAGAACTTTGTGTGTAAAGTAAGACACATAATGTGCTGTGTGATGAGAATAATGCTTTCACCATTTTGGTTCTTCTCCAGTCGCGGTCCTTACGGTCGGAATAATGGATCCTTATCCCACAAGTCTGGAGCCAGTCCCCCTGCTTCACATGGAAAGGACACTTCATCAACACTGTGCAAAAACCATCTGAGTCCTGCTAACATCCATCAGAGTTACAGGGCTTCTTCAGCCAGCAGCAGCAACTCGGGCTCATACAAAGGAAGTGACAGCAGTCCAGTGATGAGGCAAGTCTGGGTGTCAACCTCTGGAGCTGGGTGCATTGACACCCTCTCTGTGCTGTAGTGTGGGAGCAGATGTAGGAGTTGCCATGCAGGTCATCTTGCTCCTCACCATAGTTGTGATGCCTCATATAGGTGACTTAACAGTCAGCAAGGTTCTCCACACCACGTGGAAGGTTTATTGTTTCAGCACTGTACAATTCAAGTTTACTTTAAGTCAAAGTCCTTTGCAGTTGGCTTTCACTCCAAGGCAGGCTATCTCATGCATTTTCATGCCATTAGTTCTCATGAGGATTTACTGGTTAATTTGTTGTGGAGTTCTTTTCACTTTGAAGAGTTGGGTGGGGTAGTATAGGAAACATGATACACTTGGGTGAAAATTCTCCCTGCCTAGCCTTAGGCACCTCCCTGAGGAGTGCAGTTTCCTGTACAGGAAAGAACACGGATACCTGCCAGAGCATGTGACACATGTTGCAGAGAAGAAATGGCCACCATGCTGCTGCTGTTGCCCTCTCTCCCAAACAACTTAGCAGCCAAACATGTAAGATACACACCCGAAGCTGGACAGGATGAGTGTAGATTTCAGTGTGCTCAGCTTTATAACTCCTGTGTGGAGCTGAACTCTGTCCTTGAGCTGCCTCACCTGGCTGTCTGTAGATGGGAGCCTTGCCCTGCCTGCTCTTGGGTACACCACCCATTTGGGGTGAGGGGATGGCCAGGTATTTTAAAGTTAAAAGCCTCATTTGATGTAATGACACTGAAGCCATGTACAATAAATAGTAAATTTTGCATTGTAGCTACAAATCAGCTGTTTCCTCAAGTACTTTGATTTGCAACGTGAAGTAACTTGTGTGGACACTGAGGAGCCCCAGATGAGTCAAGCTTTGCATTTATCAGTCAATTGGGATATTTTTCATTCTGTCAGGACTTAAGAACTGTAAGAGTGATGTTATGTGATGGTTTGTTTTGGGTTTTTTTCAGGCGATCAGGGAGATACAATTCTTGTAGTGACAATCACAGCATTAAACCACAAAATCCAGAGCAGTATTTGACTCCTCTGCAGCAGAAAGAAGTGGCAGTACGGCATTTGAAAACCAAGCTGAAGGAATCTGAAAGCAAACTTAAAGAAAGGTAAACATCACTTCAGAAATCATTGAGAACATTTGAGAACATTTAGGGGTTGGAATCCTGAGTGGTTTTGCTCATTTCTTGATCAAGAAAGGTTCCATTAAGAAATTTGAAATATTATTAGTCTGATTAGGTTGTTTTCTGTATTTCAGGTTTCAGAGTGTATTAAGGGGATGCAAAACAATGAGTTTATTTATAAATATAGCTGTCTCTTTTTCCTTTTTCGAACTTCCACTATAGAATACTTTAAAAGAACAACTTTTTTTACAACTCTGATTGAGACCTTTTATACATAAAGCAGTTTCTATCTGCCAGCATGTATTACCTTAGTGTCCTGTTCTACCTTTCTCAGGGAAGTAGGACTGCAAATGTCTCCCTTCTCCCCAGTGAAAGAAAATTTCATACCCAAACCACTGTGCCCATTTGTGTTTCTGTCACTCACATAACTGAATTTTTCACAATAGCCCTTTGTATGGATGTTGTGCAAAGAAGTGACAATGTGCATTACGCAGCAACAGATGTCTCTTTTACTAAAACTGCTCTCTGAGAGCTGGCTCTTCAGCACAGACAACCCAAGGGGGCACAAAGGGCAGTTTGAAGGGAGCCCAAGAGAGAGTTCCAGGGACCCTGTGCTCTTCCTCTGCATCTGCAAGGCCTGGAACTGACATAGGAACCCCCCTCTCCCCTACTTGCTCCCCTTGTGCTTGCAGCAGCCTCTGGCTCCCTGCTGGGGAAAGCCAGCCATGTGCCTGCAGACCTGAGCTCCCTGGCTGTCTGAGGCCAGCATTGGCTCTGGCAGTACGTGACAAGCTGCTGGCAGGCACTGGGGATGCATCCAGGCAGCTGCTTCCCATTTCCTCCAGGGTGAGGCAGTAGGGGAGATTTTAAGCACTACATGGGTTAGACCTGACCTAGAGGTCACCACTTGTGCCTCCAATTGTCCAGGGTCATGGCACAGCCCAAAAGGCTGCTGGTTTTGTGGGGAAGTCAGTGACACCCATTAGCAATCAGCTGGCATATCTTGGCTCTCTCAGAGATGGCCACAAATGGCACCTGGAGAAATTTGCTTCCTTCTTGGAGCATCTCAGCAGCAGAGCCTTAGCTGTGTGGTGGGGCCTCATGTTGACTTCAGCTGAGCAGTCAGCAAAAGTGTTACATCATTTTTATTTTGCTACAGGGAAACAGAAATAGAAGAGCTTAAAGCTCAGCTGGGACGGATGAGGGAGGACTGGATAGAAGAAGAGTGCAATCGTGTGGAGGCAGAGCTGGCCTTAAAGGAAGCAAGAAGCGAAATTAAGCAACTTAAGCAGGTTATTGAAAGCATGAGAAACAGCTTGGCTGAGAAAGACAAAAAAATTCAGAAATACTTCATAGATATAAACATTCAAAACAAGAAACTGGAATCTTTGCTGCAGAGCATGGAGCTGGCTCAGAACCACTCTGTGAGAGATGAGCAGTGCCTGGAGTACACGAGCGACTCGGAGGGGAAGCTGTTAGCATTGTGTGCCACCCTGCCAGACAGCCCCATCACAGAGGACCACGGTCTGGGGGAGGTGGCAGACAGTGATCTGCTTCTTAGTGAGAACAGAGCTAATGGGACTGAGTCATCTGGAGAGAGTTTGACCACCACAACCTCTGAGTTGAGTGATCCAGCTCCCTTCAGTGCTACTGTAAGTAAAGAGATGCTTGAAATCATTCTGGATGGAAAACTAACTTACTGCCAGGAGGAAGAAAAAAGCAACATGACAGTGGAACAGGCCATCCAGACTGATGTGGTGCCATATAGCTTAGATGTGGAGCAGCTCATTCAAAACATCTTCAGAGCTCAAGACACCTGTCCTCTAAGCCCAACTTCTTCACTGAAGGAATTGGGTGAATTGTCTCTTGGAAGCTTCAGTGATTCTGGTATCATAGTGGACTTAACTCCAAGTGATCCCAATTCTGCCATCCTTTTGTCTCCTATGGAGTCCCCATGCAGGAAGGTGGAGCACAGAGTGAATGAAAACCGTTTCATGAAAGAACTTGATTTTACAGAAACTCATGATGATGAAGCCTTTGAGTATGTTAATACAGGAATAAAGAGGAGATATTGGAGCAGCAGTCTCCTTGGGGATCTTCTGGCTGTAGCAGCCCCTGTTGTACCAACTATTGTGTGGGCTTTGAGTACTCAGAGAGGAGGAACAGATCCTATTTACAATATTGGAGCGTTGCTTCGTGGTTGCTGCCTGGTGGCCCTGCACTCTTTACGCCGAACAGCCTTCAGTATCAAAACCTAAAGTCTGCTCTGTGCCTGGGCACCAACTGGCTGAGGCAAAGAGAGATGATACAGATCACAAAAGGTTACTGTATATTCTGGCAGAGTCCGTAATTTGCTTTTGACTATTTGATTTGCACTATAAATCACTTCAAAAAACATGTTCCTTGTTTCAAAACAAAAAATAAGCTGAACCTCGTACTTCCACAAGATGTTTTTAACAATACTGCTGCTTACAGAAATAGTCCTCCTGCTCGCAGGCACCATGTCCCTCCCCTTTGCTGGTGACTTTTTGGTGCCAGTGCATTGCACAGTGAACATAACCAGGGAAGTGAGGAATTCCAGCCTAGTGCTCTTTCAAGTTCCAATGCTGAGCTAGGATTAAGCTCAGTCACTCTTCCTGGATGGTTCAAGCACTTTGCACTGGCTCAAGGGTAGTGAGAGATGTGTGAGGGAACAAATGGCTGGAGAAAGGTGGGGCATTTCTCTAGACAGCACTAACCTTCCCTTAGGGTATCACACCTGTGCTCCAGAAAGCATGCTAGCGCTTTCCATTTGTTGTTCAAGTGTCAATTCAATTTAGAGGTAAAACCCGTATTCCCCAGGCAGCTTCCAGCACATTGTTTGTGCCTGTCTCTTGTAGTGCTCTTCTCAATTGTGCAATTGCTTGAGCATTTCACTGGTCTTGTGCGTATACAGGGACTGTAACCAAAAATGTACATTGTTGGGAATCTTAACACTTGTTACAATGGTAAGTATAGGCGTGGATACACTTTGACTCAGTGTTGTTTTAAAGTCTTTATGTATTGGAACCCAATAGTCTTTTGAGCCCTTTGAAATACTATGTATAAATGTATTGTGTTTTAACTTATTGTTTATTTAATTGCTTTATTGTAAATTACCTTTATAATCACAAGTTCAGTAAAGCATGATAGAAATGTCAAATGTGTGCGTGTTTTACTGTAGAAAGCTATTAAAAATACCCCATTCTAGCTGAGCTGTCAGGTGCAGGCTGAGCTAGGGGAGGTACTGGGTCAGGTACTGTTCCAGGAGAACAGAATTAGACTGAGAAAACCTGAGTACAGCTCCACGTGTAAGCACTCACAGGCTGATTAAAAGCTCCAGCTGGGCTGCAGCTGCACACACAACCTGCTTTGCTGCCTCACACTGCATTCACAAATGCAAGTGACCTAATCTTTAACCCAATGAAATCACCTGGAAACCTGTAACTCCTCAGTGCTGCAATCCCATAACCGTATCAGTCTCTCTGGCATTTAACCCATCTGCCAGTCCCCTGGTCTCAGTGTGCATGCACACTGTGATCATCAAAACATGAATTCTCCATGTGCAAAACCTAAGATCTGTGGATAGATCAGAGGACAGCAATGCTACCCAACAGGCAAAACAGTGGGGTTTGTCTGGTGCCACCCAAGCTTTCAACACCACCTCTGGCCATTTAAACCTCACTGGCCTCCTGTTTTCCCATTCAGCAAAAAAAGTGTAATATTTCCTTGTGTGGACCAGACAAGAAGGGATCCCGGGAAGCCTAACAGTGCCAGGTATTGCTCTGCAGCTTTTGGGAAGGAAGTTATGAGTAATCCACAAAGGGGTGTAATTGGCCCATGTGTGGGAGCATATCACCTCAAGAGGGTGATACTGATGCTGACAGAGGTGACTTGCACACCTTTCATGTCCCTGTGACACCTGGGTGGTGAATTAGAGATTCTAGAGGCTTCATTAAGCATTGCATTAAGGAAGAGAACTCTAACAGATAATCTGAAGTAGTATAATCCCCACCTAACATGGATGGACATGAGAGCATGCTGCTTGCATTGCCATAACTTTGTCTTCCAGCCTCTCCCACCTTCTCGGTGCCCGCAGCCATCTGGCTTGTGACACTGCTGCAATGCATACTGCTCAAATGCCACTTTCAAAAGCTTTTAAATTACAGGGACACTAGGGCCAAAATTACCAGTTGGAGGTATGTAAATTTTACACAACCATGGAATTCATAATTCCTGAGTATCTCTTCTTACGACTGAAACGCATTACAGAAAATTTTATTCCTACATCAAAATATGTCCGTGCAGGGCCAAGAGAGCAGTATTTTATACCTGATGTTACCAACTTCATTACAATGTTAGATTTTTCTTTCACAGCCATTATTGTTTAAGTGAACTTTGCTTTGAGTGACAGTGAAATGCACCATAATTTAGAGGGAAAAGTGATCTTCAGATGCATTCACAGGTGACTACGTGGGGGGTTTTTGCAGCAAGAGGCAACAAAACAGCAAAAACCTACATTTATATTTAAGATGCCAATAGGCTGATCTTATAACCAGAACAATGACAAAGTTTCTTTCTGCCCTTAAGATTCTTCAGTCAGTTCAACTCCGAGAAAGCATTTAACTACTATGCTCAGCAAGAGGTGACAGCATTCTGATCACATTCCTGATAAAAGCCTTTGCTGTGATCTCTATCCAAAATTCACCTTGCTTCTAAGCCTCCACCTCTTCCTCCTCCATACTGCAAGGACATAGACAGCTCAAGGTGCCCTTTGTTAGAACACACCTGAATTACTATAATGCACCAATCCCAGACTTCGGTCTTTGTTCCACGATCCATAGAGCATATGCCAGTTGGTGCTCTAAACATACCAAGTTAGCTTTTTTCCCCTCTAATATTACACTTAGTCTAATATTAATCTTAGTTATCTCTAATATTAATCTTAGTTGTGTCTCACCTGAATCTTGCTGGTGCTGTACACAGCTAGGGGAGGACCATCAGCCTCCAAACATGGGAGTTCAATAAAAACTCCCATCTTTTTTTCCTGAGTTTAGGAAATGCTCATACCCACACCTGTACCCCACTGGAAAAGTCTTATCTCAAAACATGCAGGTGAGGAGGACATGCAGCTCATATGCTATGGGTAAAAATAGTGGATGCTTGAATTCAGGCTTATGGCATAGAAACCAAGTCAGCTCCTTCCTGGGCTGAAGGGATGGATGTATGTTCATAATCCCATTGTACATTGTCTTTCTAATCCAGGAACAAAAAGCCTTTCTTTCATATTCAGCTTAAGAGGTACTCAACATGCCCTGCTACTGAAAATGTTGAGGCTCAGGCATTTGAGCCCCTTCCAATCAGAGATTCATCTCTATCCTATTCACAGAATCACAGAATGCATCAGGTTGGAAGGGAGCACAGTGGGTCATCTGGTACAACCTCCCTGCTCAAGCAGGGTCATCCCAGAGCACACGGCACAGGATTGCATCCAGGCAGATCCTGAATATCTTTAGGGAGGGAGACTGCAACCTCCCTGGGCAATCTGTTCCAGTGCACCTTCTACTGCACAGTAAAGAAGTTCTTCCTCATGTTGAGGTGGATCTTCCTGTCCATCAATTTCTGCCAGTTGCCTCTTTTCACACTTATGTCCTTTTTACAAGGCTGCTCATAACTTATAATTACACATTCCTTCTTCCTTTCCCTGCAAATCAACTCTCTCTTAATCCCAAATTCCAGAAACATATTTAGCACTTTTTACATATACTTCATTTAAGAAGTGAGTATTTTGCTCCAAATCCCTTCAGACAAATGAACACAAGACCTGGCAAGCATGAACAACTACAGCACAGTCATGGATGATTTTTCAGTCATGCTGGCAGGTCAGTCCTCCACAGTCAAGGATATCAGTGAAAGCAATCAAGTCCAGCTTTCAGCCAAGAAAAAAAAACAAAAATGCACATGGCCAACACCCAAAACACGAAAGAGAAAAGGAGGAGCATATGGCAGCAGGAAGGAAAGAACTGAAGTATACACAGGGGTATACAGAATCCTCAAAAGATAGTATCAGAGCAGCAGCCTCAGGAAGTTTAGCAGAAGTGTTTTCATATCTATCAAGGATAAAAATCAAGATATAGGAAGGAGGAAAGAAGTGAGAGCATAGGAAAAAGACAAAACCAATAATAATGCATGGGTTATCACCATTCAAGAGACTCATACAAGAGCAGAGTCCTCCCTGCTGGCAGCATGTCAACACAGGGCAGAGTTGGGAGGAATGTCTAAAAGCAGTACACAGCAGGAGGAAAAAGCAATGCAGGACTCCGAAGCAGAAGGTGGCAGAACTCAAGGGTTTTTAAAACGGCTGAAGGCTCAAAGATCAAATGTGCTTTCATGCTGTATTCAGGGGCTTTGTTTGCAACTTAGTTACTGGCCCACCTGTTGTTATTTTTAATAAATAGTAACGATTTACATCTATTTTATATTGTCTCAAAAATAGCAAGACTAATCACTAATTTTCTAAAAAATGAGACCTAGCTGCCAACAGATCTCACTTTAAACAGGCAGTAGATAGCCAGTCTCCTTGCCCTGTATCAGCAATAGTGAAAGCATTGTGACTGGTACCTCCTTGCTTCTTAAGTGCTGTTAAAAGGACAGAAATTGTTATTAAAGCTTATTCATAAACTTTCTCATCTCCCATCCCTTGTCAGATAGTTTGGAGGTGTGTAGTAGGAGCAGATTTGCTTGCCTGAAGTGACTGCACTGAAGTCTGGACTTGAAGCAATCTGTTCTACTCCAGCCAGAACATTTGTGCAGAACACATGCATGGCAGTGTTGGCTTAAAAATATATTTAAAAATTTAACATCTGAAAATTGCCATCAAATCAGTTGACTTGTGCAAGATTTGAACCTATATGGCAAATATACTTAGCATTTTAAAAACTTTTCTCTGTGACTAAAGCCATTAAAATTAATTCTTACTGTCTTGTTTTCTCAGTTACTTATACTCTAAGCAAAACTTGTGCCAGAACCTACTAGAACTTACTTACAAGTTCTATTTTTGTAGGCAGGAAAGATCTAGTCACATGTCCCCTCTTCCCCTTCCTATTCTCTTACAACTGACACTTCCTGTGCTGTCCCCTGGATGAACAGGAACAAGCCTCACTGACGTCACTCATCTGTCATGAGGTGAGACAATCATGCAACCCATTAATCTGGGATAATGGCACCCACACAACAGAACCTGGGAAAAGCACTCACTGAAGCTCTGGGCTGGACACAGGAAGCACACAGACTCCCCTCCTCCCATCCACCTCTTTCCAGCAGACACTGAACTTCATTAAAGCACTGTTGCCTTCTACTGCACATTTACTATTCACACTTCACCAGGAGAACTACAGAATAAACATATACAGTATGCGTGCAAAAAATGGAGTTTGTAAAGTGCTTGTAACTGAACTGAAAATTTTTACACTAGCTTTATTAGCAGGAAGACATGATTTTTTTTCCTCAATTACACTAACTATGCAATGACTTATAAGTATTGAGGATTCCTATCTGTAGGAAGTATAAGAATTTCTGCTAGAAATACAGATCTACCAATACAAGTAAATGATTAAAATGCTCCCTTACATTCAAGAAATTTTTTGTAGGAAAGGTGCACCACTCCTGTGTAGTGATGCCACAGCTGGTAGTCACTGCAGTGTCACATATAAATGGGAGCACAGGAAGCTGCAAGTGACTAAGTGACAAGAAACCCACTTTGACCGTTCATCTGCATAACCCACCAGGAGCACATTTTGAGTTGTAGGCCATCCATAGTAAGTTATTTTCTTCTACCCAGGTCAATATGATCTCTCTACTTGAAAAACTTTCAAGTATTTACAAATACTTTTATCAAAGAGCAAAAGCAGACTTTTTTATCAGGCAGGAAGCAAAGGGTTCTTTAAAATCGTTTAATTACATGTTTCAGGTAAGCACAGACAATACAGGTAGATTTCCCACCAATTAATATTTACATTCTTTTCTCTAGGCTTGAGCTGTTCATTAAGAGTGTTTTTCAATCAACATCCTTGTCAATCACTTTTGCTGCAAAGAAGGGTGCTGGAAAAGAACTATTGCAGGAAACATTCCATCAAGGCATGATTTTCTGTGGGGCTTTTCTCCTTTAAGAACTCGGTACTAGTAGTTCAAGATATTTTGGGAAAATCCTGGCTTCCAAGATGGCCTGAAGAATGCATTGAAACCAAGCAGTGTGTTGAAGTCCTATAAATAGTTAAATCAATACCAATACATATGTTGTGGAGCTGAAATTCTTTCTTCACTGGCCCTGCCATTGCTGTGTGGTTTCTGTTATGACAGTTTTACACCAATTTTGTTTTGTTCCTTTTTCATTAGCCTTTGTGCCTCTTTCTCCATTTTCTTTCTCTGTTGTTCTGCTGCTCTTTTTTCCCTTTCTGCTATCTTCTGTTGTCTGTAATTAAAGAAAACATGAATGGCTAAATAACACACACAATTTGCAGCATGGTCATACCCTCAAGTTCCTGTCAATACACAGGTTATTATAACTAATAAAAACAGAGCTTCAGTCTGTTGTCATTAGGCTCAGAACAGTCATTCTTTTACTGTGCTGAAGTCATTTTTTCAGATTAATTTAGAATTGTAGAACATTCTGAGCTGGAACCCAAAAGGATTATCAAAGTCCAACTCCTGGCCTGCACAGGACCATCCCCATGAATCAGTCCATATGCCTGAGAGTGTTGTTCAAACAGTTCTGGAAGGCTTGGTCCTCTGCTTCTCTGGCAAACCTGTTCCAGTAATAACCCTCTAGGTGAAGAACGTTTTCATAATATCCAACCCAATCCAATCTAGTTTGAAGCAGTAATATTTGTTCAATTATTCTGCAATTTAAAAGCCACCAGCTTCTCAAAGATTCAGAGTAAGTGAATCAGTGAGAGTACAGGACAGTTGTATGGCCTAGAGCAAAAACTAAAAATCTATCTAAGGCTTTCAGCAGCAGCTCAAAAGTTTTGAGTTTTGCTGGTTTGGGTTTTGTTGGGTTTTTTTTTTTGAGATTGTCACCCAGTATTGTACATTCTACCTGACAGCTGACAGAGCTGTCAGTCTAGCAATATGCAGAGTAATAGTATTTGCCACATTACAGTGGCAGATTTTTATATTCCCACACATCTGAAGTGATGCAGAAGGGAAGAAGTGCTGTGCACACCAGCCGAAGTATGGAGACAGTGACGTTCCAGAAAGCCACAAGGTGTTGACGCTGCTGTTCATGCGCAATTCTGAAGGGAGGGTCCGCGGCAGCTCCCCGTTTCTCTCCCGGGATGACCCGCAGCACACGGAGCTCCTGCACACAGCGGCGGTTCCGCGCCCTCTGCAGGCTGGGAACTGCCTTCAGTGCGCCCAGACAAGGACCTCCACCTTGCCTCAGCCACGCCAACAAAACACTAACAAGTGACTGCTGTAAACTAGAAATGCGTGAGCTTAACTGCTTCCACTGGGATAAAAATCTTTGCTGGTAATATAAAGTCTGAAGCTGCAGATAGGCATCTAAAATTTGCAGAAGAAACTAAGTTCCAACTAACTCAAATTAACTGAAAATGCAGTTTATCATCTATTATACCAATTCATATTCATCACTGACTGAAAAATTTCAGTGCATCCCAGCCCAGAACCTGCTGGAAAATGGGGAAAAAGAGACTACAGGAACTTCTCAGGCTCTGACAGCCTACTCTTCAGCACTGTCTTTCTGCATGCCTTAATTCCAGGGAGCATTTGATTTACTGTATGTGCTTATTTCAACTGTTATGCTTATACATAAACTCACCAGAGAGGCCACAGCATGATCCACTGCTAATCAGCAGGACACAGCCCATTTCTGCATGACTGATCATGGTTACTACACAGAAATGATTCTGGTCTTACTAAGCACCAACATGTATCAGACACAGCAGGCTAAGGGAGACCCTTTTCCTGCACTCATTTCATTCTCAAAAAGCACCACTGGAGTATAATCAGCATTACTACTCTGGAAAGTTAGGGGGACTCTGTCCTCTGACTGGCAGTCTGAAATATTATACAAGCTTCTTGCAAGTGTTACACTTATGCATTAAGTCACCAGAGTGGCCACAGGATCTTCAGATCATTTTGCAGACCAAGATGCAGACTTCCAGCAGTAAGAAAAGACTCCACAGCACTTCCTTACTACACTCTGTTGAAAACAGCCAGTCCAGTCCAGTAATATACTTAAGTTTTATGTTAAATGTCAGATGTTAAAGACACCAGTGATGTCTACTGCAAGAAAAACTAAACCCAGAAGGGATTTCCTATATATCTTGCTAAAAATCAGCCAGGACTTTATTCATTTACAGATAAACATTATTTCTGCATCATGAATAAAACAAAGGCTTTACTTCACCCAGCTGGGATACAGCTTACATAATGACCAGCTGTATTGAGGTAGCCAGCCATAGCTGGACAAGTGGTAAGCTATGGACAGCTGGAGTTCTGATCATGTGCTATCCACTAGAAATATTTAGACACAAATCCCTTCTATAACAACTGCAGTTTGATACTTTTTTGTGAGGCCAAAAAGAAATCCTATGAAAAGTAACCATTTGAGTTGAACCCTTTCAACAGTGAGGATGACAGGCTGAAACTTTTAGGACAGGTTCAACAAAATAATACGACACTGAAAAATTAAAGCTTTTGGGAAACCCCACTGCTATCACCATGTAAGAGATCTCTTTTCCTAAGTATTCTAGAGCATGAACCTGACAGTTGGCAAAGAACATAACTTTGACCATCCTGGAAAAATTCACTGCAGAAATTTACACTCCAAGAATAAACTGGCATACACATACACCATAGAATTTTTTGTAGCTAATTCATATACAATAAACCACTGCTTCAGAAAGTTTGAGTTCTACTTCTGATAGTCCTAACACCATCTGTAATGGAATGTGGCAAGGGTTAAGTAAATACAGTGCAGCCTCTGCAGCTAGCACAAGTAACTGTTTCATTTCTCAGTAGAAAAAAAAAAAAGTACTTTCATTGTCTTCCATTTCAGTCTCAGCAGACTCCACTCTAGCTATTAAAGATCTTACTGAGTTTATTGATATTCTTTATGGGAAAAAGTACTATCCATGGAACAAAACCAGCCCAAAAGCACATCATTCATATCACACAGCTTGTACTTCGGTACAAGACCTGAAACAGTAATGAAGTAAAAAAAAAAAAAAAAAAGACAAGCAAGATATTCACCAGAATGTACACAGAGATACCAGATAAAGTTTACAAAAATATTTGCATTACAACCCTATTCTCACATGTTCTGCTGCTGCAGTGCAAGATTGGCAGAGCTAATAAATCAAATCAATTCTGACTAGCACATTGAAAATGAGCTGGAAACTTCCCTCTTGTCTTATTCCACAGATTGAAAAAGTAAATTTTTCAAAACTTTAAAATAAATACTTGATCAGAATCCTTTTTTCTTTTGTTTTTCCACAATACCTATTTTCCATAGAATGATTTTTGAATTTATCATGTCTTTATTTCATATTATCACTAGTGGGCCATGGAAGCATGTACCGTGATTTAGTGAGTAGAATCACAACAGCCTAGAAGCTAAAGCTATCTGAGGCTGGTTACCTGATGTAGCAAGCAATAAAGTTTGCTACAACCATGAGTCACTACCAGTTCAAATCATTGTATATGATTAACATAAACTTAATTTGCATCTCTTTACCCTCCATGCCCCTAAAGGAAAGAAAAAAAAAGAACACAAACTGAAAGGCTGAAGTGTTCACACTAACTTTGTGCAAGGCTTTGATTTTACATTCAGCCTTATCAGCTAGTTCATTTGTTAGAAAAGCCTAGCTCTTACAAGGATTCCATCACTTCACCTTTTATCCTGAACTATTTTTACCTTAAGCACATGGTTATGATACTTTTTATAAGGACATCAAGTGGTATTTTTTTAATCAAGTAATGGAATCTGAAAATAATAAATTGTTGGGATTGGTGGGGCATTGTTGGGGTGGGGTTTTTTAGCATATGCATGTGTTGATGTGTTGTTCCAGTGATTTTCAGATTTCCCTTACTATCTCATCTACTAAATTAATTAGATCCAAAATGTCTTCTGGTGAGTACTAATTACATAGAGATTAGATGCATAAAAATAATTTGTCTTAAGAGGCATTTAACAATTCTTGGCACTTACCAGAAAGGTGTCAAATAAACAAATGTGATTCTTTTGTAAATGTAAAACCTTTACAAAGTGTTATATTAATTTCAATTACCTAAGAACTTCTTCTGCCTGCCAAGCAGCATCTTCCTCTTCTTCCCAGGCATTAGTATTTTCTTGCCAAGTATCCAGGTCTCCCAGTTCAGGCTGAAACAAAAGAGAAGTTCTAAGCACATGTAAAAATTAGATAAAACTGGTGTGTGACTGCCAGAGTGGCTCCTGGATGACAACAAAGTTTCCTTAACATTTATTTTGAACCTATTTATTTTTAACCTTAATGCTTCAGACTTACAGAAATATTTGAGGTATTAATATGAAGTACTGCTTCTTGTACTTCTTATTGTCCGTGCTTTTTTCCCCTGCTATAATACTGATTTTTTTTTTCCAGTTGTCAAAGGGCTTTTTGGACAAAGGCAGGAGAAAGTAGTGGACTGCATTTTTAGCAAGAGGAAGATAAATTGAGCAGATTATATGACCAGATAGTGTAAAAGATTTCTGGAGGCTGCATGGACAAACCAGTATGTACATCCACATGTTCTGAGGTCCAGTATCAGTTGAGTGACACTTTCACTCACTCAAAGTCCTCTCCTGAACTATTTTCATAAGGACAGTGCAAGGAGATGGTATGATCATTCTGTACTGCTTCCTGCCTGTAGCCTTTTTGCACAATGTTAATCAAAGGAGAAGCACTTCTAAAAAAGGCAAAGGGCAAGGGAGGGAGAGCATCTCCTGCTAACTGGCCAGGCTGGTAGGCAACTGGACAATTTTTTCAAAGGCTAAGGAGTAAAACTTAGGAGACTGCTACATTACAATCCCTACAGAAAGGAAGGGAGAAGCAGAAGGTTAAAAACGGGTCCAACATGATAAAGCAAAGGTAACTCAGAGGCTTTTAAAAAAGACTTCTACTCTTTTATTAGTAACTTACTGTGTAAAATCCAAAACTTGTAGCTCATTGCTTTAGCAGATTTACAAGCATGTAAGTATATGGAAGCTTCTTACCTTCTTATCACTGATCTGTCAAGTTTCTCAGCAGAACATATTGGACTACTTCATTCTTCACTCAATTTCACAACAATTTACATTATTCCCCAAATATTCTACTTACTGCCCACAATGCACACCTTAGGCAGACTATTTCTTCCCCTACAGAACATAATTTTAGTGACAAATACAAGATCAATACTTGGAGCATACTTACAGACTGGTGAATAAAAGGAATATCTTGTGTAGCTGCTAATCTGCTAGAGAATCCTGTGTTTCCCTCTGGAATCCCAAAATTTAAAGGCTCTCGTTTTTTAATAACTATCTGAAAATATTCAAAAAAAGAAACAAAAAAGTGGTAGATCAAAGCACTGCACAGATTCCTTGGTGATCATTTAACTCTGTGCCTATGAAGGTTCAGCTACACAACAGCTCACTGTGTCTTAAACCTGGTCAGGTTCTAAAAGCTGCACAGCCAAATGAACTTGTAAGTGCAAGATGTTAAATGCAAAAGACAAGAACTCCTCCTCTTCCCAACAGCTTTTTCTTTTGTCACATAGAAACCTGTGACTGTATCAAGATACAATGGGCACAAAGAATCACAGATCAAATAGCCACATCTCCCAGTACTCATAGAAGTTACCATTAATGTGATATATTGCTTGGAGAAATCCTGCTTCTGTGTCATGTCACTTTAAGGTACTACTTTTGAGGACAGTGCTGTCTGCATGGTTGCACTGCACTGTAATAACAGCTCTCTCAACTACTCCAGTAGTGTATCTGTGCAGTTTCAATAGCTGCTAATTCTCAGCATCAACTAGTCAACATCAACTAGTAAAGCTCTGTACCTTGGCTTGGCTGAAAAACAGTGCTTTTCCCAAAACAGTTATCAAGATCATGTATCCCTCCCACTTGTCTTGACCTCAAGCCACAAACTTTGTTTAGCCTACTTTGAGCCTCTGCTGCTTCCCAACGAGGCAGGTGCACAGTTCCACTGCCTGTATGGTAGCACCAATCCAAGAAATGAAAATGGACTAGACAACCTTACTGAGCAATGACAGACTGTTATTTGACTGAGGTTCTATTTCCAAACAGTTGAGTATAGATGAGTGACAACATGAGTAGACTGTACCCAAATCTCAGGTTTATATTGAGAGATTCAGTGGAAATAAACACAAATTCATATGGAATGGTTTTAACTTGGTCGAGTTAACAGGTTCTTTACAGTGCCTGCAATCATCCCTAGAGATACATTTAAACTAAACCCAGTGTACAGTACCCAAAACAGCATGGACCCTTCCATAGTTTTTCTGAACCTGAAGCTCATATTAGGCAAAAAATATAAGTAGATATAAAGGAGAAATCTATCTCTCCCTAGTCCTCTTCTACTCCTCAGATTTTGTGAGATCAAAATCCTTAGAAGAATTTAATCCACAGGATACTGTAGATCCTGAATGTACAGGAAGCTGACACCAGTATCACCTCCAGTTCATAGGCCCACAGGAAGACTTAGGTTGGAAGGGGCCTCAGCAGGTTTGTAATCCAACCTCCTCCTCAAACCACTGTCACTCTAAGACTGATGAAAGTACTTAGGGTTTATCTACTTGGGGCTTAAAAACTCCTAGAGATGGAGTCTGCACAACTTCTCTGGTAACCTATTTCAGTACTTGTGAGGACTTTCCTAATGACTCGAAGACCTGTAAGTACCCAGCCGAAAGATTTGCACATAGAAACAAAACCTGCAATCACCAGATTTTATTTATTTATTCACAACCTTGATGCTTCTGTAGAGATGCCCTCCCATCTTGTCTCCATAGCAAAAATTGGTATTTCAAGAACAAACTATTTTGAAATATCAGTTCCCTAATTCCAGCCTTGCCAATATAACTGAGTGAAACAAATATCCATTGTTTTCTGAAACAGCAGGGCTGCTCCCTCAGACTTCAGCAGAACAAGACATTAAATGTCTTTGTTCAAATAAGAATATGAGCACAAATATCTAGAGGGTCCTCACATTATACTTCCCAGAACTTTTAGAGTATGAAACTATTTATAAATTTCCAATAACATGAATACTAAAGATGTAAACAGATAGCATCACATCTGTTAAGATCTCAAAGATCTTAACACTGAACTTGACAAAGTACACATTGGCATCTATTCCCATTGACCAACAGCACCTTCTGTAAGTTACCAATTTACTTGCTTTTTTTTTAAGCAAGGAAAACCCTCCATAAGTATAGTTGAAAGTGCAATACTTACTTTTTGAGTTTTTCTTATAGTTGGTGTCATATCTTTGAAATAATCAGGTTCCATTTGTTCTGAAGAATTTTGCTGAGCAGCCACATTACCATTGCCACCTTCAACCTTCACACTTGTAGGTGCATCTTCATCCCATGAAGACCAGTCTTCTACTTCAGGCTGAATATAAGAATATAGTACAAGTTAATATTATCTGCAGTTATCTACAAGCTAATATTGTCTTTTAATATCTTGCTAAGATATATACTTAATACTATATTGCATATAATATTATATATTTCTTGGATATATACCAATCCAATATTGTAGGATTTGTATAATCTGTTAAGGGATTAGGTCACCTACCACTTTAAATTACCTGCTTAGGAACAGATGAATAATCCACTGTGGTTGGCAAAGTTATTTGGTCTCCACTTAACTTTCGCCCTCTTCCAGACCTGAAAAAAAAATGTAGGATTCCTCCAAGCTCTGAAAACATGAGCACTAAGTTTAAAAAAACACAAAAAAGGAAGTCTGAGAACAGCACTCCTGAAAATAGCCATGGCTAAAACATTTAGTGTTTCAATACCTTTGTATTAACTACTGTCAGTAAAGGTCTGCTAAGCAAAGGAATTTCATCATGAATTGAAAATTGTGTTCACATGAATATCAAAGTGCAATTTATTTTTCTAATTGCAGTGAAATAGAGGAGAAATACTTCTGAGAAATATGAAAATGGACTAACTCATCTGCATAATTCAGTCACATTTTTAGGTTGTCAGTGCTTATGAAGCAAGCACTAGCAATCTACATTTGCCACAGAACTATTTTACTGCAAAATGAGAAAATTTTCTATTTGTCTTAAATTTTAAGCTGTATCTAACAAATAGCTTTCTGAGCTGCTTGATTTGAAAGTCCCTCTAAAGCTCTTTTTTCTTCAAAGTCTAAACAGAAGTAGTACAATTATGCAAGTCAACAGCTTTCATTCAATTCATGCTTCTACTTAAATACTGTTTCAATGAATTTCAGCAACTATATAAAATAATTTTAATTGAAAACACTAATGTATTGCAAATAAACCACCTAGATATTTACTTCATGACAATGTTCAAAGATCAGAATAATAATTAAAATATTCTTAGCTGACATTCACTGTATTTTAACACCTTACAACACAACAGAATGCAATTCAGGCTTACACTTTCCCCAAAGAATGTAAGCTCCTACAGCAGTCATGTAATTGACCTTATGTAGCTTGGAAAATTTAATGGTTTTTTCTTACTACTGATGAGAATAAACTGGGAAACTCAAATTTTTACTTTCTATCCATTAGTTTTAGTATTAGAGAACATACGATCAACTGACTAGCTGAATTGCTTGTAGTATCACCTCTACTGGATGCTGATGGGTGACTACATGTATCTTTTCTATTCTAGACCAAACATTCCACCTTAGGAAAGGTCAGGTGCTATCAATAAATTTTCAGGTTTTATATAATTAACTCTACTCCCTTTATAAACTGTTCCTTTAAGTTGAAAGGCAACAGAGTTTGGGGCTAAAGGGAGGTGAAAACACTGTTCCCTCAAACACATTACAGACTTCTGGCTGATGAGATTTACTTGACATCTCTAAAGGAAAGCCAAGCTTGGCAGCATCCTCCTTCAGACCTCCACAACATACACATCCTTAATGCTGTTCACATTTAATACTGTTATAAGCCATCACTTCTGCACTGACTTTCTCTACATGATCTAGAGGACTAGCAAATGGCTTGTAACAAACATGAATCAAGTCAGAATGGTTACAGTAAGAAGGCTGAAGGTAGGAGGAAAGAGCTTTTGTCACACAGCATTGGAGAGAATACGGTACAGAGCAGCACCAAGGGAGGTACAGGCCTCCACTTCTCCCAGGAAGGGAACAAGATGCTTACAGGAACAGCTGCTCCACAGCCCTCATTAGACACTGATCACTGCTCTGAAGGCCAAACATCTCAAGAATTACTGGATTTGTTTCTCCTTACTAATAAACAGCATCCAGATTTCTCAGCTGGAGAGAACAAGAGATTTTAAATGGAATGAAGTTTCATCTCTTTTTATACTTACAGGTTTTATTTCCTGAAAACTGGATTCAGGCAGTCTGTTGTTTACCAAGAAAAGATTTAACTAAAGAAAGGATTAGTACTATATGTAAGCTCTATGCTGCCTAGAAATTTGCACAATGTCCACAGGCACTTCTTCAAACATAAACTATGTAATCTAAGTAAGTACTAGCTCATATCCATTGAATTAAAAAGCATGCTTAATTAAATCACATTTGCTGGTTATTAGGCATAGTTATATGGAAAGATGCATTACAGAAAGACAAAATTTATCAAACTACACTTTGCAGCTGACAGTGAACAGAAGAAACACCTGTAGTTAGTGGTCAGAATTAATGTAAACCAGTGACTTGCATCTGTTAAAGACTTTAAATTTCCATTCCTTCAACTAATTGTTCTTCAGCAAAGAAAGGGTTTTCTACTTTTTGTACTCTGAAGCAGTTTCTCTGCTCTTCATTTCAAGATCATATTTCATTCAGAAGTTGGAAAAAAGGATGAAAATACTGTCACTACACTTAAAAAACAATTATCTGCTTATCAAAAATATCTTTACACTTAGAGAAATGAAGGATCCACATAATATAGAAGTTATGATCAACTCAGTGTTTTGACTTCTTTCAGAATTTGACCAGCAAGTATTCTTAATTTAATTTGGAATTCATATCACAGAACTAAGGTTGACATCTATATAATTGTATGCAGCATTAAAATGTATCTTTTTAATGCTTCACTAGATCTGTAGTGAATTTATCAACAAGTCAAGAGCTTCCTCTATTCTTGGAATAAATAAAGGTGAAAAGAAAATAAACAGTTATTTTGTGTCTACCACATATTCTGCATATGATTTAATCCTCACTGGCAAAGTAGTCATCATACACAAAAAGAGAATGCATTTCTCTAGACTGGTATTTGTTTATGTAAACAACATGCTGCAAAAGTGGCAGGAAGCACAGTAGTTCACACCACAACACAGTGCCAAGAATTGCCTCAGGTACTCTACCACAGTATTATTGAACTCTACTATGCCACATTAACTCTTGAGGGTTTTTTAACTGCTTCTAAGCCCTATTCTGCAGCATTCACAGGTCTACAACTCAAAAGAACCCCACTTAATGACTCAAAAGAGCCATTTAAGCCATTAAACCATTCTTCATCATTAAAAATAAAATAAAGTGGTTCCCTTAAACTTCAATCACTGTCCTCCAAACTTCTGAAAGAATCTTCAATAGGCAGAAGAATCTGAAGTCTCAGGCAACTGTTTTTTGGCAAACAGGATGAGAATTGCTTACATTTGTAATGACAGCCTACTGACTGCTGACAGAGTAGATGCTCCCATTAACTGAATCTCTTAAAACACAAAATATCACTTGCTAAGTACTTTTCAAAAATGTGCAGCACAGCTTTTCTTCACGTTTGACATGGAATAGTTTCAAAAACAATTTTAAAGCCCTGTCATAGCTGTTAACAAAACCTCATTCAGCTACCATACAACAAAATACACTGACAGATACACTACACAGACTTTTGGAACTCTGAACAAATAAGTAAATTAAAGAATTTGATTTAATTTTCATCTGTGTTGATTGTTTTGCAATTAGTGAAATCAAAACTGGTAAAAGTGGTGGCTGGGTGCTGGGGGAAGGGCAGAAGTGCAAGAACCTGTAATTGAAAAATTGATAAAGGTAACCAAATTAAATAAAACTTGTTTACCTGCATATTAACTTTTTAATGAAAGAAAGCACTGCTGCCAGGCAAGTACAGACTTTAAAGAGTCGAAACTGTGTTATGGCCATGGTAAGAAACCCTTCCTGCAAAAGAAAAAAGTTAGATGCAGAGGATTATACATCTTTATACAGTACTTAAAACCAATTACCTTAGTTGCTACTAAGCTAGGAGCTGAAACTGTGCATGTGAAACTGTATTAATACAATGAAAGAGAGCAGGTACTTGGAGCCAAGATGCTACCTGCCTACTATCAGGCTATTTCACTGATGTAAATAATGCAAGTATCTAATATATACGGCCTTTAAAGAAACAGCACAAAATCACAGGTAAAGTCACAGTTAAAGACACTGTTAAAGGGGAAGTGCAGGCAAACATTTGCAGTGCCTGTGCAGCTGATCTGTTTCAGACAGTACCATTGACACTGAACACTGGCAGTGCAAAACAGAATAATCATGAGAGAGAAGCTCTTGCTTGCTTGAGCATGTCTTGCATATACTAATTATAGATTTAGTCATTAAGTGAAACCCCAAAATTAGCTGTTTAAATTTACCTTCCATTTTCATGGAAATGTATGATGAGAACAAACATTGCCTATTTTAGAACTAGTCTCAGTGAAAAATCATCATCAAAGAAAGTGTTCATCCTGTGTGAACTCCTGCCCCAGCCAACCCACAAAGCTACTGATAATTCTATGCCTGACTGGATCATGACAGCAAACACAGAAAAGAAAAAAAATATATCTCTGGCTGAAGCCACTCCTGTTTGTAGCTATTTTTTCAGTGACAATTTCATAATCGAGAGAATTTATACTCATCACATCATTGCAACACACCACCTCAAACAGCTACAGATCAACTCAGAAAAATCTGCTGGAATTCAAGGATCCCTTTTCTCTTCTACAGGAGAACATTTCAGAGTAAAGAATAAGAAGTTAGGCTTCACAAATAGCTTTTCATTACATACATCTACACTTGTAACAACATTTTCTGTTGCAAGTTTAACATACCTCCTGGTGAGAAGAGAAGGCAGCCCTGTGACATTTTCCTCAGGCCATGAGTATTCCATGGAAGGACAGCTTGATTTCAAATACGCTATGGCATTTAAATCACTTTTTATATTCCAGGCTTTAAGTTAGGAAGAGTCAGGAAGGTGGATCATTAGGTAGGCTGCTCCAATATTGTCCTGAAGATTTTATTAAAAAGGTACATAATGGGATTTGTGAGCTTCATGGAGCATAGAAGTATTTTTATTGGTGCTCATTTGCTAAATAATGTAGCTACTATTAAACACTGTAGTAATATAGTACTGGAAATATTGCTTTACATGTTGTCCAGAACAGGACTTTCTCCTACTGAAAAACCATACAGGGGCTATTAAACAAACAGGCCCTTTTACTGCAAAATGGAAGGCTTAAGTCAGTAGTAATCACCAAATTACAGACTGCACTACCAAGCTGTAGCTCAGGAGAAAGGTTTCATAGGACATGTATCACCTCTATCTCAACATCTGTCTTATTTCATTTCATGGGAGACTTAAAAATGTAGAGAACTTTATACAGGGTTGGATTGGCTCTTTATCCAACAGAATTAGAAAGCAGCGAGTTCCCACAAAGAAGCAAGAATAGACATTGTCCAACATATTTAGCTTTTAGTTTAAAAGACTGGACTAGCATTTCATACGTTCAAGCACTTCCTTACTGTACAGAATGAGCAATGCTGACAGTATCTAGATCACAGAAGAATGCATCAGTCAAGAATTTGAATTATTAGGAAATAAAGGAAGTTAGTGAAAGAAGAGTGAACAGTAATAAGATGGAAACTTCTCTATCCTAAAGGTAGAAATTATTGCAAACTAACACAGAATTGATGAAAGAAAATGTTATTTTTAGGAGAGGCAGCTAGAAGTTATCTGTCTGGGATTTGAGGCACGAATAGCATGTGACTTGCTGAAATGATTATAAAGGCACATCTTTTCTGAAAGGAAGCTCACTCCACTCTACCAGAATTCACTCTTTTATCATCTTGAGGGGCAGGAGGGAAGGAGTAGAACAGTACTCAATTTTAGCACGAGGAAAGGTCTTTTCCCTTGTTCAGGCTATCTAACTGCTACACTGGACACTACAGACAGACTCTAAATTTTAAAAACTCCCACCTGAGAAGGTGGTTTTAGGAATCCACCAAACAACTTCGCAGACTCAATATTATTTATGCCTAAAGTGAAGGAACTAGGAAAATTACTAAGTGCAAAACTAAAACCAGAACAATGTTCAACTGTGTCAGTTACCTATGTATATATTTATATGTGTACATATAAATGAGCCCAGTTTTCAACTCATCTCCATTTTTCATGTCTCAAATTGTATATGAATTGAGTATTGAGTTCTCAATATATATGAATTGAACTGTATTGAGTTCTCAGTATAAAGTTAAACAACTGAGAAAACCATAATCCACAAGAACTCTGGCTTGCAGAGTCAGTGGCTTGTGAAGTCCACTGTTGACAAGAACTAATCACCAAAAGTTAATCCATTTCCCAGGTCTTTCCCATAGAAGAGTGACCACACTTCCAGTATCACCAGTGTGCCCACTTGGCAGAGTTCAATAGCTATCATTATTCCCCATGACAATCAGATAACCTGCACCTCTCCACTTTTCGTGTGTCAGGCAGAGATTTTAGAGTTACAATGAGACATATGACCAGTTAACATATTTGTGATAGAGCTGCATTTCTTTTCAGCTGAGCTACAACTAGGTCTTTCAAAGAAAGGCTGGACTTGGTGATCTTGGAGGTCTTTTCCAGCCTTAGTGACTCTATGATTTAAGACAGTAAGTACTGTTTTGCTTTTTTACTTTTCTGAGCAATGATTGCAGTCTTCCCAGCTAAGCTCTGTACACTATAAACTAGTTTTGTCAACAATATGTTATCAGCCAGCCATAGCAGTGTTAGCAATCATTTACCTTTAACAAGAACTTTCCTCAATGTACCTTGTTTTCATACTGCTATTTATGATATGAAGCGGTATCTATGTATTAATTACATTAATATTTTTTTCATAAATTAATTTAAAACACAATCTTGAACCAGTTATTGTCTCAAGGTAAGGACAAGTCAAGCATTTCCCCTTTGTCTGAAACAGCACTTGAAACATGTGCATTGTTGCTATAAGAACAGCACTACCCAAAAAGTTAAAGGTTTGCTAAAGGTTTTGAGTTTTATTTGGTGCCTTTTGGGGTTGGGTTCTTTTATGCTTGGGAGTTTTTTTATGTTCAATTAATTTCTCAAGATAAACCATTTCATATTTGGAAGCAGTAGCATGAATACAGATGCACACAGAACCCTACTTTTCCTGAAAAATTAATTCACGTGATACCATTATATGAAACTTGTTAAGTGAAACAAGGTGTTCATCCTTTTCTTGTCCATCTCTCTCAGACACTGGAAAAAAACACAGCCATGTATCTTCTCTTTCTCCTGAGAAAAAATACTGAACAGTGTAATGCTAAATGCCAGGCCACAACATTCTGTCTTTCTTTTCTTAGGCCCTTCCTTGATAAACAATCCCAAAAGGAACTACAACCATATCAGCAGTCAATTATAACATGGGATGACAGAGACATAATGCAAAGTTGCAGTGCTACTGAATCCTAAAACATTTCTTAACAGAGAGAGGCAAATGTGAAACACTGGACTAAAATTCAGAAAATATGGTAAGAATTGTCTGCCAGCCTGATACATTCTTCCGTGTATCACACCTCATGCCTCAGCTTCCCATTTATAAAATGGGATAGATTTCCTTCTCCCTCTACTGGAATTACTTTGTTACATTTATGAGACTTAGGGTCAAATGAACTTCCATTACAACAGACATAAACAAGTAAATAAATCAAGACATGAATCCTAATGAATTTAATACTCGTGGTCTACTCAACAATTCTGTAACAGACACCAAATTTAGCTGGAGTTTGACTTGTGCATCTCATAGTGCCTTCCACTGGTAAAAAGTCACACCAGATGTTCACATGGAATATGAGCACAGAAAGGACTAAAAGACAACAGCCACGAATGTTAAACACTTCAGAGCCAAGTCAGAATAATGAGGAAGCTTAAACATTTTAGGGACCCATAAAGGAAATAAGAATGAAGGGAGGGCAAGTTCAGAATTTTACTGAACATTTTTACTTTGCTTACAGCTTGCAACAGTGGCCTCATTAGAACTCCTGGCACCTTCGATTTCACTAACAGTAGCCAGCATAGTCCACCCTCAGATGGACTGGTTAGTCAAGTATGGTGCAATAAGGAAGACTCTTACTGTTTATCATTGTACAATAAGCACTCTGGCACCTGGAGAAACACTTTCTCTTTCATGCCTAACTGTACACACAAACACCACTTCAACAGGATTTCTACAGACAGAGCCAATTCTAAAATAAAGTCACTTTGGGGCACTAAAATTATTTTAGAAACTTGTTTTCTCCTAGTGACTCATCTTTTACTGTCACATCAGCTTTCTTTCACATCAGCTCACTTCTGACTCTGGAAAGTAAACACGAACACGCCCTGGAATCAGTGATTTTAGCCCATATTAAACACAGCTAGATACATAACCAGACAATGATGCCTAAAATCACCTGTCTGAAACTGAAAGGCTCCCCTCCCATTTACATAAGGAGACACAAATAAAGCTTCAGCTCCTAAAGCAAAACAAGAAGTTAATTTCCTAGTACAAAAGACTAACATAGCCTTGAGTGTTTACATTTGTCAGCACCAAAAATCAATACTGGTTCAGTAGTGCTTTTGTGTTGTCACTAGAACAGCTTATAAAACCCTAGCAAAGTTTCAGTGGTCATGACAAAATTTCTTATAGGTTGATCTTGTACTAAGTTCTACATAAGTAGAATGGCCACATAAAATATAAAAAATAGGTTTATACGGAGACAGAATTTTATTAAGATTAGTAGATAGCGATAAAAAACCTGTTTTCAGGCACACAAACCCTCCTCCAAGTCATGTATATTACAAGATGTATCAAGACACTTAGTATTTTTAAAAAGACAAGGTACTGATTCAAGAACAGCTTTCAGTCAGGTACTGAAAGACAAAACCAGCACTTCCTGCATTTCAAAGATAGCAACCATGACTCTGTAGCCTAATGAGAGGTTCCACTGGCTTTTTCCTGCTTGATTTGTTTGGTTTCTTGGTTTTTCATCACTTTACACAGAAACATAATATTGGGAACACGTGTGTGTGGAGGGAAAAAAATCCTGTCTTGGCCACCAAGTTTGATAAATAGATATATTAAGTGGCAACATGACTGAACCTTAAAGCCATGCTATTATGGCATTAGGAAGAGAAGCAGAATCAAAACGGAAGATGAGGAGACATCTCCTCTGTATAATTGTAGGTGACTGTGGGATGTTTGTAAAGGTACTGTAGTTTCAACACTGATGCTCAAACTTCCAGTGCAAATACCCTAACTAGGCAGTTAAAGTAGCTGGGCCAGAAGACAGCTCACTCACAATCATCACAGGTACAGTAAAGTCATCCAAGGCACTCCAATCCATAAAGAGACACTATCAAAAGCTGCAGAAGATACCGAAAGGCAAAATGTCTGTCTCTCTAATGAAAGGCAGCAAATGGGATGTTTGTAAAGGTACTGTAGTTTCAACACTGATGCTCAAACTTCCAGTGCAAATACCCTAACTAGGCAGTTAAAGTAGCTGGGCCAGAATACAGCTCACTCACAATCATCACAGGTACAGTAAAGTCATCCAAGGCACTCCAATCCATAAAGAGACACTATCAAAAGCTGCAGAAGATACCAAAAGTCAAGGCAAAATGTCTGTCTCTCTAATGAAAGGCAGCAAAAATTGGTGACTGCTGACAATTCCTAGACACCAAATACCCTGATATACAACACACAGAGTTTCAACTCTTTTTTATACATGTTACTCCCAGAGCCATAAAACTTCTACAGTAATACAACCACGTCTCTACCCCTTCCTCTCCAAGAAACTGAATATAGCTACAGCCTCACTAATGTGGACTCCTGAAGCTTTCTGTTCTGAACTAGAATGAATTCTTCTCGTCAAGGCAAAATTAGTTAAAAGAGAATATTTATATCCACTGAATGATCAGTTATTCTTTGACAATTCCTTACCTTTATATGCCACTGTTTTGTGAAAACCAGCATACAGAACACAGCCTGAAGTAATACAATATTGTGGGACTACACTACAACTTCATTCACCTTTGCAATAAGTCTTTATATAATGCACTAATTCAAATAAGTCACTTCACAAAACTGAAGTTCTCAGACACAGAGCCAGAGTTTAAGAGACCTCAGGTCTGTTTCAGTCCTTATTTGCCATCCTAGACCTAAGTTTTCTGTAACTACATGGAATGCCAGAGACAACAAATTAACACATTCATTGTTACAACTACAAAATCATCTTGCAATGCCTGTCTTGATGAGAACCAGTTATTTACAAACAATGACACCACAAGACGGCCTAAAAAAATCTCAGCAGTCCACATTAGTATTTCCACAGAGCTATAAAGCAGCAAGTTATGCCATTTTTCGTTAGATATGCAACTCAGGCACTTACACTGTGAATTCATGACCATAAAGCAGTGCCTTACCATTCTACTGACCAGCCAAGCCTTGGATATTATTACAGACAGCAACGAAGCCAGACAGCAGCACTTAATTTTTCTGTGAGCTGTTGGAGAGTCTTAGGTATTCAAAAGTGTGCTAAGAAATTTTTACACTATGTATTATTAAATTTGCCCGTCAGCGTAAACAGTGAGTAAGCCCAAGAAATGTCCCATCACAAGCTGTGACAGACGTGTACCCTCGCCCTTTCCCACAGGGTGCCCTCCAGCCCCCAAACGCTGCCTATCTACTGGTCCGCCACTTCATGTTCCTCGCAGCCCAGGAGATCCCCCCCACACTTCGCCCCGGAAGGGGCCCGAACCGCCCGGGCAGAGGCCGCGGGCCTGGCGCTCCCGGGCCGGCCGAGGAGCCCCCGCTGCCGGNCGCCTGGGCAATGCTGTGCCGGGCTGTGCCGGGCTGCCCGCGGCCCGCCCCACCCCGCCGGCGGCCTGCGCCCTCCCGCGCCCACAGCGGCTGGGCGGGTCTGAGGCGGCCTCTTGGCCCTCCGGGGAACTGCGAGAAAAAGGCGTTGGACTTTAACCGGGTCGGGTTGCTGCACGCGAGGCAGTAAAGGTGTTCCTCTGTGGTGGAGAGGATGCTGAGCTGTGAATTTGGATGTTACTAAAAAACAAACATTGCTAAAGTTGCTTCTGAGAGGTGCAGTCCCAGTGTCCCATTTTGTTCGCCAACTGCTTTTCCATTTTAATGGCTAGTTAAATGATGTTAAGGTTAATGTAAGGCATTCCAGAGCTCTGTGTAAACGTCCAGTTGTGTTACCCTCGGTAGGTGAGGTAAAGGGGGTGTTTGTCTCTTTCTCCCATGGAAATCTAGAATGCTCCAGAGCAGCACGAATACCTGACTCCTTTCAATTCAATTCTTAAGCTGTAGCGGTCAGCTCTCTGTGTGCTCTTTTAAGTATCTTCCCATAAAGACTTCCTGTTCTGCCACTGGATTTACTCAGCTGCTGTGTTCCACATGTGTGTCAGGCAGTGAGGAGGTGAATGATAGGACAGTGGCTCTTGTGAGGAGGCACTGGTATCAGAGTCCCTTAATTTCCCTTTTCCCATGTCCCAACAGACGTCATGACTGCATTTCCACAACTCTTCATCAGGAAGCAGGACCCAAAGGGACAAGAGCCAGACATGATACAACTGACCATGGGGCAAGGGCCCTGCCAGCCAGGACAGAAGCAGGGTGATCTGCAGGCAGCTCAGAGTCCAGACTCGGGACAGGTTTCTGGTGACGAGGCAGATCTGAGGACAAACAGTGAGTCTGCACTGGTCCAAGATCAGTAGAGTCCATAGAAGTCAGGACACGCTTGTGGCCAAGCTTAAGGGCAGCACTACTGTGATGTTGTTGAGGTGGGGATTGACACCCTTATGCCTGCAGCACCCACCTTTGATAAGAGAAACCCATATGCAATGCTGATTTTATTTTTAAAACCATTTCAAAACCATTTGTGTAGCAGAGGTATACCTTTCAGTATAACTTTCTATCTAAAGCAGAAACTGGAAGATAATCTTCCTCTGCATTCACACAGAAAAGCAAAACTGCAAGTGTGACACACTGGAAAAGGTCAGGTTACAAAGACAGCCAGTTACATTTCTTTTGAGAACACATTCAGGTTTTGGCATTACAATATATATATTCAGTAGGGAATATGCCACGGTGAGAAGCAAGGATTTTAACATGTGCATATAAACACCTACACTTAATATAAAAACTGCCAGAAAGGCACACCCACACTATCCACCTAAATGCACAACAGACCTGTGTGTGGCTGTTGCACTAATGAAAAAATGCTGGAAATTGGCTGACCACTAATGAAAAATAAGTCTTCTCTAAAAACATAATTATGCAGTTTAAAAATTAGTAACAATATAAACATATCGTAATGTCTAAAAGCAGTGCTCACAGGGATAAATACTTCGTTGTTCAAAAATGTCATTAACCCTCAGCTCTGAAGTTTTAAACTTGGGATTCCTTTGGCTCAGTCAATTTTCCTAGCAAGATCTCCTGAAGTCCTGGGTGTTTCGTTGCCATACTGAATGCAGTACTGCTACAGTAAACTAATCAAGTTAGTTAGAGAACTATATATTTTAATATCTTTTACAGATATTAAGACTTTAACATATTAAACCACATTACCTGACAGTTTACAAGTGTGCTAATGTGACTTCTTCTATGGCAATTTTCATCATTTCAAGGTTTGATAGTTCCATTATCCTGATACTTTCATGTCTACTTAATAACCTCATTCTGTCTGTAAAAGTGATACAATATCTCTTTCAATATGAATTCTCCCTCCTACAGGATATGTGCTTCATTTGTTTGTTTGTTCTGTCAGATGGTTTATTAAAGCTACAAATAGCTTTTTAACTAAGAGTACCTTTCCTCAATTACACTCCTGGTGCATTTTGTAGTAATTTTTACGTTTACAGAATAGATTTTACCTTCAACAAGTGTTTGATTCTGGTCAAAATAGAGTTTTCATAATTCTAACCACAGAAAAATTGCAGGCTTTTATGGTAAAATTCAGAAGTAATTTTATACACTGCAACTACAAATTTAATCATTAAAATGTCTTGAAACTCCAGATGAGAAGAGGTAGTTCCATTGTCAGATACATTTCCCCTTCCTTTATAGTATTCCTGAGCACATATTTTGGTTACTATCTAAGTATTGTCCAAATAATTTGTTTAAGTTTAGACAAATATGTATCCTAGCCTGTGGGAAAATAGGACCCAAGTAAGTAGCCAAACAGTCACAAAAGCCCCTTTTCTCTCTACAGGTCTTCCTGGCTGAAGCTGTACTCTCCTCTGCCTCTGCCATATCTGAAATTCCTTCCCTTATTCCCACTAAGGCTTGATATACCTTGTAGAGGAAAATTCCAGACCAGTGATCTTGGTAAGAGGCCTTTGTAGTAAAATTCAACATACTGACTTCCAGCAAGCATATAATATATAAAAATAATATTTGTAACTTTGAAATGGAGCACACTCCAAGTAACTTTTCTGGAAGTCAAAGAGGCCAAAGAGCAGCAGTGACTGCCTAGGTCTCCCTGAGCTCAGACAACTGTGTAGGTGTGGTCTCCTGCTGGACTGGGCAGTTTCATTGCACTCCTGAGAATGTTTCAGGGGTTCTCTCTCCTTTAAGCATCTCCCCCGGAGGCACTGAGCTTCACACTGGAGCCTGGCCAGCTGACAGGACCTTTTACGAGGCAGAATCCCCAGTCAGCCTAGAGGAATACCCACCTCAGGTTGAAACAGGCAGGCTGGATTCTTCAGTGTTGTAAGAACTAGGAGGTGATAAGGAATGTGTGATTTTAGCCTAGTGCTGAGTAATTTCCTGAAGAGACTATCCTGGGTTCTCTGCTGACAGCGTCAGCTCCTTCTTCCTGGGGTGTTTCTGTATTTAATATGATGAGTTAATATGCAGAATAGATGGTAGGAGTGGTACAAAATCTAGTTTGCCATGTCCCTGCAATATTACTCATATTTCTCAATTAAAAATTCAGGAGAGGATAATGAGACCTCTTTTTTATACAGTTAATTTATCACTTCATTACTGAACAGAAAATCTTCCTTCCATCCTGTCATATGCAGCCATTAAGTAATCTTTCTTGACTTACACACACAGCCTGTCTTTTGTTCTTATAAGGAAAAAAAAAAAATGCATTAACTTGAAGTTATCAGAAAATGGGTCCCAGGCACGGTGTTAGCATTTGAATTCAAATCCTCTAAATACTTGAGTATCTAGCATGTTGCTGTATAAAAATATTTATGTACATGAATGTGTTTGTGTGTGCACACCTGTAAATGTATTATTTGCAAGAGAACAAGAGAGAGAGGGTATAGTATGGAAAGATAACGTCATGAAATTTTATTGGAAAGAGGGTTTAGGAAAGCAAAGGATTTTCTTCCAAGAGTTGTTTTTGGTTGTGGTTGGTGGTTCGGTTGGTTGTTTGGTTGGTTGGTTGGTTGCTATTTGAGGGGAGAGAATAATGAAGCTGTTCTTTGTTTCTTCATATTTCAGCATTTGTTAGAGGAATTTCTACAAATTTAGGAAATACAATAAATTCCTTTAATTTATGCCCTTTGCCAGATCAAATGGTCTAATTTCAGGCAGGATTACTTGGAAGTCAGGAAAAGAACTTAATAGAAAAATACTAATAATGAGTCCCTCCTTTTCCCATTTTGAAACAAATCAGTTCAGCAAAAAAGACCTATGTTATAGCCCAAAAACCTCATAACTTGCATTCTTAACACCAGTGTGCCAACCACTAAGTGGCTGTTGGATGTGTTGAGTTCCCAAAATTTGTCTAAAAACAATGCCAGCTTCAGACAAACCTTACTGTCTTAGTAGAATTTGGACTGGGAATCTAGATCCCAGTTTTGATGTGGGAAAAACCCAACAGCTCATTTTGAATATAACTGTGTAACCTTATATACATACAGTCTTAAGGAGAGAGCAATCAAAGAAGGGATACGAGGAAATTAAATAAACACAGTTTTTCATTCATTATGCGACTTCCTCGTGAGGGGAAGAGGAGGGGCAGGCACTGATCACTTCTCTGTGGTGACCAGTGACAGGACCCAAGGGAATGGCCTGAAGCTGTGTCAGGAGAGGTTTAGGCTGGACATCAGGAATAGGTTCTTCACCCAGAGGGTGGTTGGGCAGTGAAACAGGCTCCCCAGAGAAGTGGTCACAGCAGCACTGACAGAGTTCAAGAAGCATTTGGACCATTCTCTGGGACACATGGTGTGATTCTTGGGGATGGTGCTATGCAGGGCTAGGACTTTGACTTGATGATCCTTGTGGGTCCCTTCCAACTCAGTTTATTCTGTGATTCTGTCATTATCAAGTTTTCCTGATCACTTCATGATAGTGAGGAAGCATTTTAAGTTGTATTTATGATTACAACAGTCAGTAGGCTGAAACCAGGCTTAGATCACACTCTTTTTGATTCTTATTCAACAAAGGAAGAACAGTCCTCTTCTG
>VWYE01026873.1:10617-72323 GCA_013398995.1 Alaudala cheleensis
GGGGGCTGTGGAAAGGTGACCCCAGAAACAGCTGAAAGTTTCCTGGTGACTGCTGAGGCAGCCAGGTATCTTCAGGGAGCTGTGTGCCTTGCTGCTGGCATCCCATGCCTCCATCCCTGGAACAGGGTCCCGAGCAAAGTGGCTGTGGTCGAGACTAACACCAGGGTGAGCCTGACACTATCACAGAGAGGAAAGGCTCGGACTGAAACCAGACACGTGGGTCACAAACATCGCAGGTATCAACAGAGAAAGTGGGACCCATTGCTCCTCTTTTGACCCAGCCAGGCAACGAGCGTGCCTCCCACCATCCCATGGACCCAGCAGCCGGCAGGGCCAGATGATGCCTCCCCTCAGCCGCCTGGTCCCTGCTGCAGGCTGAGGTTTCACCTCCTGAGCTCCTCTAATGTCCGGCACAAGCCCTCCCCTGCGCTCAGCTCCCTCGGCACGAGGCTGGGAAGGGCGAACAAAGAAGGAGAAAGCAGGAGGGCAAATCCTCCTCTGCTCCGCTGCAAAACCGTGGGGAAGAACCTACCCTCGGCTCCGTCAGGGAGAAAGCCCAAGGGAAAAGCACGGAGGAAGTTTCCCAGGGCGCTGCAGAGCATCCCCAGCTCCCCAGGAGTGCCGACGCAGCCATCCCGCTGCTGGGGAAGGGTCGGAGTCACCCACTCTCTAAGCCGAAAATCCCCCCGAGGTTTGGTGGTCCCTGTCCTCCATCGTCCGTGCAGCCGCACCAGGTTAATCCCAGGCTCCCCATCTCTCTCCAGAGCAGAGATGTCACTGGGTACCGCTGTGCTCCGCATCCTCCCTCGGCTCTCGGAGGAGCGGGAGTGTGGAGGGGACCCGCTGGTGCCCGTGAGGTGCAGGACCTGCCGGGTAACAGTCCCGCAGCGGTCAGGATGCCCTCGGGTCCCTGCGAACGAGGGCAGCAGGCAAAGCCAGCAGGTGCGTGGGGTGGGCACACAGGGCTGGAGAGCCAGAGCTTGGGAACTGTCCCCGCCTGAGCAGAGAGACCCCGGACAGCGCTGGGAAGCCGCGTTCCTCCTTGCCCGGCATCTCAGCACACGGGTGGGTGGATGGCTGAGCCGCGGGGCAACCGGGCACCCCGCTCCCCGCAGCTACAGAGGGTGCGGGACGCGGCCGGGGTCCCGCTCCCCCCCACCAGCCCCCCAGCCCCGGAGCGGCCCCGCGGCACTCACCGAGGTGCAGGAGCAGCGGGCACACGACGCCCAGCAGCCGCCAGCAGCCGCCGCCCATGGTGCGGACCCCGCTCCGCCGTCGCCGCCGTGTACTCGGCTCCCGCCGCCGCCGGCAGCCCCGGCCCCGCCGCCCGCCCCGGTGCGGGCTCCTNGGGACCAACGAGGTAAAAACCATCTCGTTCCAACCCGGCAGGAACAACCCCCAGCCCTGTGCAACCTGGTCTTGGGAACGCTTCCAGGGATGGGGCACCCACAGCTTCTCTGGGCAACCTGTGTCCCACTGTCCTCTCAGGGAAGAAATTTTTCCTAATATCCCATCTAATCCTGCCCTCTGCCAGTGTGAAGCCATTCACCCTTGTCCTCGATGCCCTTGTACAAAGTCCCTCTCCAGCTCTATTGGAGCTCCTTTATGTATTGGAAAGGTGCTGTAAGGTCTTCCCAGAGCCTTCTCTTCTCCAGGAAGGAGGAGCAGCCAGAGACATTTTTGCTGTGTAAAAGGGAATTAATGTCCCCTTCCCACAGCCAGCAGCCCACCATCACCTCTCCCAGGAAGCAAAGACCACTGTGCCCTGCTGGACTCACTCTGCTTGAGCAGACTCAGGAAAAAATCTGGGAAGAGGGAAAGAGGGCATCCTGCCCCTTCACCTCAGGCTCCAGACTAGAGATGGTTTGATATCCCCAAAGGCTCCTCAGTCTTCCCTCCATCACACACACAACAGAAGAAGGTCTCCACTTTTTTTTTTCTCAAAAAGTTTTTTATTGAATTGTTCTTAATGTTATTTCCAAAAAAACCCCAAAAAAACAAAAAACGAACAACAAAACCCCCCTCAAACTTCAAAATTTAGATAAAAAGAAAAAACCTTGCTGGAAAATCAAAACTAATGTCTGAAACATGGACATGCTCTGATGCACAACAGAACCGGTGGCCCTGCAGGGCTCCTGCAGTTTGCTGCTGCCTCAGCACCCTGACCCCGAGCCCCTCCCCGGGGCACTCCAGAGGAACCACCCCCTGCCCAATCCTGCCTCGCTGGGTCAGGTGGGTGGGGCACTCCCCTGTGGGTCTGGAATTAACGAACCTCAGAGTAACTAACTAATTAATGAATTGTAACTAACCCCTCTCGCTCAGCTGACCTCCCTGTGCCCACAGCCGCCCAGGGAGGAGGAGTTGGAGCCCTTCTCTAAGGGGTGGGGACAGGTTTCAGGTGAGCAGGGAGTGCCAGCAGCCCCTGTGCTGGGGCTCAGTGCACTCCTCACTGCTCCCCTGCTGACAGCAGCAGATCCAAACTTTTCAAGGGGTAAGAAATCCATCGGCTCCTGCTGCATGAGACACGGACTGCCAGCCAGCCTTGGACGGATGGGCAGGTGAAGAAGAGATTTAACTCTCAAAAAAGAGGCTATTTAGGAAAAATAAGCCAAGTGAATGTTCAGTGACTATTTGGAACTATACACAGATGGCATTTGCCTTAGAGACATCACACACGTGTTGATTTTCTGGCAGGAGCTCTCAACACCAGCCAGACACCGTCAGTAACTGGGGACCTGCTGGGTGGGCTTGGGTGGAGCAGCCCACACGTGGCAGCCAGGCCCTCCTAGGTCATGCCAGGGGTGACCAGGCCCTGGAGCATGATCATGAGTCGACGTGCAGGTTTGCTCAGGGGGTTGTGGGGTTCCACCTGGAGGAACTGGAAGAGCTTTTGCCGCACCTGGTTCATGACTGACCCCATGTGGTCCCGGGTGATGGGGTCGCTTTGGTCCAGGTGCATCACTGCATCCTCCAAGTAGCTGAAGGAGAGAGAGCAAGGTTAGGACCAAGCCCAGAATATGATCCCAATCTGATTCATGTCAGCACTGAAGATGCACAGTTTTGTTCCCCACTCCACCCAAACTCTGCAGTATTTTCAGTTGTCACGAAATAAACGTTCCTGACTCACAGCAGAGTCCACCTATCCCTTCCTAAACATGTGAGGTCAGCCTACAGCCCCCAGCCTGCCCACCTGCCCCACAACCTGCCTGCTGGAACCAAGGCAGAGGCAACAGGCAGTGAGAACTCCCCACAGTGCTGGAGGTGACTCTCAGTAAGTATTTTCTTAAATACCTTTAAGCAGAATTAGTCACTCATTAGACAATAAAACCCCTCAGCAGTGAGGCTCAGTTTGTGTAGGGTTACAATAAAATCCATCCAGGAAGAGGTGGGAGAAGATCAAGACTTTTACCAACAAGACACTCTGAACTTCAGATGAGCCATCAGCTTTTAAACCACAGCCTGAGTGAGGCAAAGTGGTCACTGCAGGTCTTCAGTAACAATTCAGTTTCAACTTTACAGCAGCAGCTTTAACCCCAATTACCAGCCTGTAACTTGACTGTAACTTGAGGGTCTTTTCAGTTTTTCTAGCTTGCTTTATCCTTATTGAGTTAAAAACTCGATTTAAGTCATTTTTTCCATACAAGCCATAGTCAAAACCTGTAGGTACCTTAACAATTTAGCTTTTCAGGGCAGATAGCAGGGTTTTGACTCAGACACTAAAAATGTTCATGGCAAGTATCAGTACAGTCACTATTTTGTCACACAAGCTTTGCTTGGAACATCCACCAGAAATTTTATCAGTAGCTCCTGCTGCAGCCTCCCACTGAGCCTGACAGTCACGACAAGAAGCTGCTGACATGAAGTCCAGTGATGGGTTAAGAGCTGAGGACAGAGCAAACCTGCCCTGGATATTACAGTATCCAGGGAGTATGGCACTATCCCTCCTTTTGCCTCCACAAGGAAATTGTTCCTTGGGGAATGGGGATCACCGCACAGGCTGCAAATATTTACAGGCTACAACTGCAGAGGTACCAGCACCTACTGCTGGGTGCTCCTTCCACTGCTACCTCAGGGCAGCAAAGCTTGCTGTGGCAATGCTGACATATTTTTATGAGTTTTCACTGGCAGAAAACCTGCCAGTAACAGGCCACAGAAACTCCAGCTTTTCTCCAAGTTCTACCTTCCACTTTCAGGCAGTGAATTTAAAGCCAGGGCTAAGAACAGGACCCAGTTTTCTGGTCATACTCACTTCAGCTTCAGTTCTGTACGTGTGCCCAGATCTGAAGAGAGCTGCTGGATGAGGGAGAGCAGCACAGGCTGGGACAGTGGGCATGGATGCTGTCCAAACACTTGCTGAGTGTCCACAGTCTCACAGACATACAGAACCAGGTTGAGATCAGCTGCTGTTAGAGCCTGCAAGGAAGACACAGCTGGAAATGCACAGGAACCAACCCAGGTGAGGGACACAGGACAGTGACAGCTCTGGGATGCTCCATGGCTCAACAGCCTCCTCTGGGAGCAAATATCTCTACATTTCTGTTGTACAGGCCAGCAGAGCCATCTTTAGGCTCTTGCTCTATGCTCTGAGGATACCTGTGTCTGTTCCAAGCTGAACAGAGCACAGGCAGACAGAGGGGAGCAGGTCACTGTCAGCAGCATGGAGCATGGCCAGCAGCGCTATCATTCCCAGAGGAGTTTGTCTGCAGCAGCTCAAAGGGATCTGCCTGCATGTTCAAAGTCAAAGGCAAGGTCAGGCCCCAGCTGGTAGATCTGCCTGGAGAGGCTTATGAGGCTGCTGCTCTTCAGAGGTGCACCACGTGTCAGCACCCATGGCAGAACACACTGGTTTACTGGAACCCTGACAGGACATGGGCAGAGATGAAGCAACTTAACTGCTACCAAATCATGGAACCTGCATGGCTCTGGCTCCACCTGCATGACAGCATCTGCACCCCTCAAGCACTCCACTGCCACAGGTCCTTTCAGTCAACTCCTGTGTAAGCTGTTGTGACATTAAGTGCCCAACCCAAGGAGCCCTTTTTATCTTTCTCAGTCCCCAACAAGCAGTGGATGACTACCACGAAAACTAGGTACCTGCTGGAAGGCTTGGTTGAGGTGTCCCTGCTGGAGCAGCTGGAGGATGTGTGTCTGCTGGGACTGGAAATCCATGTGGGTAGAGGGGATGGGTGTCCCAGCTGCCGAGCGCATCGCCTGCACAATGCTCGAGGTCACAGCTGCTTGCTGCTCCTTCATGGCCAGGCTCACTTCTCCTTTAATGACTCTCTGCACCTGGGCCAAAATAGACTCCTGCATGCTGAAAAAAACCAAAACAGAACCCATGGGCACCTCTGAGAATGAAGAGCTGAGGGATAACACTGCACAAAGCTCAGAGCAGTGAGAAAGCACAGGCTGGTTTGTTTATTGTAGTGCGGCTCCCTAAGGGTTCGTACAAATAGATCTGAGGCACAGGCAACTCTGTGGGCAACACCACCATGTCCCACTTGGAAGATGCTGGGATTCTGTGCAGGAAAGTGACATTTCAGGGAACTCTCTCCTTAAACAATGTTTTAAATCTTTAATGTCTCTGGTTTACAAGCAAGATGACTGAGCTGTGGGGTTATCCCCAAATGGGGCCAGCTTCCTACAGGAGATCTGTCAGATGGAGCTCCTAGTGTGCAGATGACACCTTTAGAATGAGAACACACTTACACTGTGCCTGTGACTTCCCCACAGAAGAGGATTTAACAGTGCAGACTCTGCTGCTCTGTGTGACACCTTTTCCCTCAGGGGCTGGATTCTCCCCTCTCACAAAGGGTACAAAGCATCAAACCTGCCCTACCATAGGTAGAAAAGCAGGACTTCCCTGGGAACGAGCACAGCCCATGCAACAAGACCAGGATTTAGTCTGGTGGCCTTCCTGACAACTCTGGTCTGCACTAAAGACCCCAGTGTGCTCTGACTTATGTTCTAGTGCTTCAAAACAGACAGGGTTGTTCTGCCCCACAGGTGACCACCAGCCAATCCAATGCCTGGCAATCTGCCACTGCCTCACAGTGTGAATGTGCTGGAGGCACTGCTGGCATCCCATCCTGAAACCAGGAGGGCAAAGCACAAACTGCTGCAGAGCAGTTGTGGGGCCTGTAGAAACTGTATGCCTGAGGACACTGAGTAAAGAAAAGCCTTCAAAAGACCCCTCTGAAATGATCTTCAGGAAGTATTCAGATTTGAGTGTGCTTAGGGGGTGCCTTAGATCCTTCTATTCTCCACTGTGCACATGGGACCAGGGAAAAAGCAGTCCCTGAGCTTCCCAATACAGCTGGGAACCCTTCTGGGGGCAGCAGTCACCAGCCCACTTGCTTTGCCAGTGGTGCAGGGCCAACAAGCAGCCCTAGAGCACTCCTGGCCTGCTTCCACAGCTGAGCAGGGAGAGGTGCTTGTGACACGTCTCAGTGACATGTCTGCCCACTCACTTGCCCACGATGATGTGCAGCTGGTGCTGCACCTCAGCATGCACGCTGGCTGCAATGGTGGAGGCCAGCTGCTCCGTGGTGCTCTGGAAGGTGCTGATGAGCTGCCGCAGCTGGTTCAGCAGCGGGTCCCGCGCCTCCTGCTCCCGCACCTTCTTGTTCTTCAGGTGAGCCTCCAGCTGCTGGATATCTGCAAGAGAGGGAGATGTTTGTGCCATCTCTACATGGGGAGGTGATCAGGGCAGAAATCCAGCTGCCAGGCTCCACATGTTCTCCAGCAGAAGGCATTGCTGAGCCCGTGTATGAGGAGCAGCACAAGCCTTGTTTTGGGCTGTGTTATATTGAACTAGAAACCCATCTTACAGCCCCCCATCACACAACACAGCAACAAATCCACCAGTTCTGCTACAACAGACTTCTACAGGCACTCCTTGTTCAGTGGTGATAAAGGCAGGTGTGAGGGTGTTTTATTCCATACATAGTGTGAATTGTGATCTGCATCAGTTCAACGCTCATGAAGAAGGAGCGGGAACTTTTCTAACAGAAAATAAATCATGTCTCCTGAGATTTAAAACCTGTATTTTAAAATATCTTATGAACTGGCCTGATCAAAAGGGAGAAGAATATTAGCTCTTGTATTCGTGGGAGACTTGTGCAGAAGAGGAAGGGTGCAAAATAAACAGCAGCTGGAGACACCCTGCAGATCTGTGGCCAACAGCAGTCACTGTGCTAGCACTGGCCACATTTAGGCCCTCTCAGAAACCAGCTCTGCAGAGTAATACTTGTCCAGCCTCCCCAAAGGCCAAGGATCTGCATGCAAGCCTAAGAACAGGAATGATCTTCTGCAGTGCATCAGTGTACAGTTCTCCTTACTTAAGGGTATACTCTATTTCAGCCTATGTCCACACTGTTCAGCCACTATTTAACCTCTGGTCACCCTGGTACCCTTCTCTAAACCTTCTCCAATCCATTACCCCTCTGAGAGGAGGGCCTAGATGCAGGATTGCACCTCTGTTCATCATGTTCTTGACACCATGATGGGATAATCCTGCAGCTGGGCTTTCCTACTCAACAGATGAAGTCACAGATTCCCAGAACACAGCTGAGTATTTTGCTATGCAGGCTACAAAGACCAGAAATGAATCTGTACTCTTATAGCACCACCCACAAAAACCTCCCCAATTCTGCTTCCCCAGTATGAAGCAGAACACATGGACGGGCTTAGAGGTTAAACACTCAGCAGTGAAAGTCTGAAAGGCAAAAACATAAGGCCAACGTGTTGCCAGCCACTAGTGCAAATAGTGCAGAGAAGACTTGAAGAAGAAAACCTACTCACATTCCTGTGTGCCCTGCTTGAAGGTGTCATTGATCTGCTGGAACATGGACTGGCAGCTCTTCTCAAAGGCTGGCAGCACGACGCTCTGGAAGGCCTCCCTGTAGGCTGACTGGATGGGTCCCTGCAGAGTGTCAGCTGTGGCCCTCACAACACTGTCTGTAAGGTTCTTACAAGCACACACAGAACATTCCAAAAAATTAACCACAGTCTGCTCCAGGATGTGAGCAAACACCAGGTCCCTGCAACACACCCACACCAGCCCAGTGTCCAAGGGTGCTCCCTTGGCCCTTCCCACTGGCCAGGCTGCACTGTGACTCCTGAACTTCTGCCCAAAACAGCACCATTTCTCTGTACTTCTGCTGTAGAGCAAGGGAAGGTGGCACAATCAGGCACAGATCCTTTCCCCTTCTCCTTCCTTCCCAAAAACACATCATTCCCTGCCAAGGTAAGTAAGCAGCTTGTGCCCCTAAGTAATGTAGATATGGAGAATAGAATGGAGCCAGTCAAATGTTTGCCACTTGACTGATTGAGCTGGCCCTAAATGTCACAGCTGTGGTGAGAATTTCTACTCTAGTAGAAAATAAATAACTCGGTAAATGAAGAAAGTGTTAATGAGGCAAAGTGGGCAGGGGAGCATACAAAGAGCTTCTCCTCCTAATGAGACCATGAAAAAGCTTTGACTACTGACAGCTCAACTGGCATTATCTGGAGACAGAGGTGAGGGGAAAAGGTGTAAGAAGTTACCACCCAGACAGGTGACAACTCAGTGTGTCCTGGAAAAGCTACTCTGGTACTCCTTACCTTTGATTTCACTAGCTTGGTAATATTCTCTTTCAGTGTCCCCTCAACAGCAGTGAGCTTGGCAGCAATAGTATTACTGAGCTGGCTGACAGTAGGGTCCATGCTCTTGGAAATGCCTAGGCATAACAAAAACAGGACAAAATTGCAGCTTTAAGCCTAAAATCACAGTTCAAAGCCCAAAAGAGAAAATGGAATCAAATGATTCTTAGATATGACACAGCAAGGGACAATGATCACAAACTTTGCTTAGGGAACTAAGATATTTGAAGAAAGTTTCTGCTAGGAAGGTACAGCTCTGGAACTCACCAGAACTTGTGGAGCCTCCAGCCATGAAGGTTTTAAAGAGCTGGTGTGACAAAGTCACAGCTGACCTGATCCAGAACAGCAGGTTGCCCTGTCTTAGGCAGCTACTGGCTGCAGGCTTTCCCACCAGCAGTTTTTGGAATATTTCCTTACATGCATGCTGCCAGTGCATTGTGAAAGGGCAAAGACAACATCAAGCTTGCTCCAGCCAAGTCTCACCATTTCCAAACTCATCAGCCTCTTTCACCTTCCTGCACTGAACAGGCTCCAAAGGCTTTGGAGATTATAATGGCAGGTCAGACCACACTCTCTGGAAAGGCATTCCCTTGGGGAGCCTCATCCTGCTTCTAAACCACAGCCCCTCATCTCAGATTACAGCCAGCACATTCCCAGTGAGCTTTCCACCCCGATGGAGCTCCCTGCAGGGATCCACTCCCAGCCTTAGGCACTCACACTGGGGCACTGTCTTCTTCATCTCCTCGCGGATGGTCCTCTCCAGGCGGTTGCACACGGCTGTGGACAGGGCCTGGGACAGCTGCTGGGACAGGTGCTCCTGGAGCTGCCCATTGCGCTGCTGCCCCTCCAGCAGCACCCGGTCCAGCCTCCTCTCTAATGAGAATTTGGGTTAAGGAGCACAACAACACGTTTCCTGTCTGCCCACAACGCTGCTGTCCACAAAGAGGGGCAGCAGCCTCACCCCCAGAGGCTCAGTGAGAGCAAAGGTGCAGCTCTGGTGAAAGAGTAGTCTCATAACATTATTGCTGTGTTCCTGAAACAGGGTGCTCTTAAACAATTGATTAGGGTGAGAAAAGAGCTTTGGAAGGCAAGATAGGAAAGTCAAGCAGCTAAAATAAGTTGGACAGGGCTGTTTCCTACATGCTGTGGTTAACTTGGCTGCCCCATTGGCAGCTCAGCCCCAGCCAGCCACTCACTCACTTCTCTGCAGCAGCATGAGGGAGAGAACTGGCAGGGTAAAAGTGAGAAAGCTCATAGGTTGAGGTAAAGACAATTTACAGGTAAAGCAAAAGCTGCACATGCCAAGCAAACAAAAGAAGGAATTCATTTACTACTTCCCATTGGTGAGCAGGTGTTCAGCCATTCCCAGAAGAGCAGGGCTCCCTCATACCTAATGGTGGCTGGGGAAGACAAACACCATCAATCCAAGTGTCCCCTCTTTCTCCTCCTTTCCCCCTGCTGAGCACAGCATCATCCAGTGTGGGGCATCCCTTTGGTCACTGGGGTCAGCTGTTCTGGCTCTGTCTCCTCCCAACTTCTGACCATCCCCAGCCTCTGCCTGCTGAAGCAGTGTGAGAAACAGAGAAGGCCTTGACAGGGCTTAGAAAAAGCAAAACCAGCAAACTCATCAGTGTGTTACCAGCATTGCTTTGGTCACAAATCCAAAACATAGCACACATGGGCTGCTGTGAAGAAATTAACTCACTCTGATCCAAAACCAGGGCACCAGAGACCATCAAGTCCAATATCCATGAATAGTAATTTGGTAAAAATGTTTCTATAGGATGGAATTAGTGGAGGTGATATAGTGCATGGGAGCAAACCCAGGCTTCAGGACTCATACCTCACGGAGCAAGCAACTTCTCTGAAGGAGCCAACACAAACACATCTTAAACAAACTAACACCAAACTCTGACAAAACAAACAATGAAATGATAATTCAGCTGCTGACAAAATTCAGTCCATGCATAAAGTTGTGGAGAAAGGAAAAATTATTCTAGTATTCCAATATAGCTCTAGACACAAATTCAGTAGAAAAGTATCTAAATTATCTGTGAATATCAGACTGATGGTCAAAAAAGAGAAATCCAAGACTAATTAATAGAGAAAGCTATTGTCATAGAAGTTAAATGGTTTCAGACATGAGACAGGCTGGAGCTGCTCAGTTTGGGGAACATAACCAAATTCAGTGCAGCAAATGTACACAGGAACCAATGACTCATAATACAATACAAATAATTGGATACCAGGTTTGAAAGCACCAAAAGAAAATACTTCTCAGACAACACATAAGGGACCTGTAGATCATCATATGAATAAATGTGGACAAACAAGATAATTCTATATCCAGCTATGCAATATGGCAGCCAGATGCTATTTCTGGTGCAAGTACTGACTTGCCTCAAGGAGGAAAGGAAGGAAAGGATCAGCCCATAATTACTCTTGTGCAACTGGCCAATGCCTGAGGTGGGATAATGTACCAAGTGCACCTCTTGGTACACCACCACTGCAGCACTTATGGCTTAGTGGGTAACTAAGATTTAGTGGCACAGAGAAAGTGTCAGTTCTTCTCTGTTTCTGAGCTTCTTGCCCTTAGAAAGGGCCTGAGAGGAACTAAAATAGTGATACTGCAGCCAGGCAATTGTACTGCATGTACAGCCCCACACTCCCAGGATCCTTGACCTTCCTGAGCCTTCCTCACACCTCTGCTCTGCCCTGCAGCCTTCCTCTCAACACCTGCAAACAAGGATACGCTCCTGCTCCTGCTGGGAGTCGATCACCCTCTCCATGTGGCCCATGAGGGAGCTCTGGATGGCGTCCAGGTGATCTGTGAGTCTCTGCAGCAGCTCCATCTGGTTCTGCCGCAGCTCCGACAGCTCCCGCTGTTGGCTCCTCAGGATGCACATCAGCTCATCCTGGAACTCTGGTGTCACCTGCATGTGGAGAGCACAAGCCTTCATTTCTAGCAGGACTGGAGGTCAGCTGAGCTTTCTGCTCAGTACTGACTCAACCCCTGTGCCTGGAAGTAAAGTGTAACACACAACACAGCACCAGGACCAGTCTAATGACTCTTCCCAAGAACTTTTGTGCCAAGGAATAAACAGAGAAAGCAAGGTTCCTGCATGGAATTAATAAATGGTTGTTTAGAATAGCAACTGTTTAGATTCAATACACCCTTCAAGACATATTTTATTCCCTTTTGGCCAAATACTGAAAGAGTTCATGCCTACAAATGTAGACAATGACCTCAAACACTCACGAAAGAAGCGTGTAATCAGTACAGTAAGGAGGCTTCTTCAGAGCACTTTTTCCAATCTTTCATTAATTTTTGAAAACCAAAAGATGGACAAATATAAATTTACATAAGTTGTCTCTTCACCTGCTCGAAATAGTTCCAGGAGTGTGAGGACCCACCCTTAAGGGCAAGGAACAGGGAGACACACACATCAAGGCCAATCCCCCTGAGACCCTTTCTTTGCTGGGAACATCTTATCTTACTGCAGGCAGAGGCAAGCACGAGAAGGAAATCATCAGAGCACAGCTGCATGTCAGCATAGAGCAATTCCAAGCCCAACTGCAGCCCTATCTCAACCTGCTAGGGGATGACCCATGACATTTCAAGGAACTGGGATGAACTCTCTCTTAGGTCTTTCCTAGTAAGATATGAAGCATCATGAAGAACAGCTCTGACTCACCTGGTTGTTAGATGATCTTGGTGACTGGTTCAAATCCCTGGAAATAAACAGAGAAATAGTAACCCAATTATGTCAATTAACTCCTCTTATTATCTAAGTCTTCTGCCAAAACACATCACACATTTTATGATTGCTTTAGATTTTACACTCCAGCTCATAATTCTGCTTTGCCTTGTGTAACATGGAGAATGATGGGAAGGTGATCAAATCCCAGTCCTTACTGTGACACTATTACTTGCACTGTTCACAGACCCTGAACTTCCTCACAGACTGGTCCCTTTGCAGGGAAGAAACCTGAACCAAGTGTTACTGAGGACTGTTACAAAGTGTACTGCACACTGATTTTTCAGTTTTGTCCAAATTCGAAGCTAGGGAAGACTTTGCCAAACACCTTCAAAAGGTGGGGGTTTTTTTCCCAATATTTTACCAAAGGGAAAAAAACCCAAGTATTCATTTGTTAAAATTTAGAATGAATGAGCACAAATCATCTAGTGTGATTCCAGCTCTCAAGGTGAAGAAACTAGTGATGCACTGCGGTATAAAGAAATACCATTGTATAAAGAAAAACACTGAACTGATCCATCCATAATATTGCACGTCTCCATCAAAGTCACAGATCTATGAAGAAGAAAAGTAAACTTTTTTACTTCCCAGACAGTACCCACTCAGCAACTTTAAAAGGACTGAGGCAGAAAATGTGAAAGTAATTTCAGAGGCCAAGAGCTTCTGGGTGTCACTGTGCAGGACCACAGCCAGAATTAAATGCCACAGCCCATCTTTGTTGTGATCTGCACAGCCAAATAATGGAGCTATGGGGACACAAGAAGAGGAGACAGCCCTGTGCAGAAGCTGTGCTGCTCTCCTCACACTGATGCAGACAGATTGGTCTAACATGCCATGGGCAGATCCTTCCAGTCACCAATTTTCACTTACAGGATATGATATAGGCATGTTTAGAAATACACAAAAGCAGCAAGCAGGTAACAAATGACAGATATTGGCACTGTGCCACTGTTCAGAAGCCAATTAAAAATGGAGGCCATTGTGACACTCACATCACAGTTCCAATGAAGCCTGCATTGAAACCAGTGAGAGGGCCCAGTGTCCCCTCATAATGTGTAATTTACCTCACACACATTCTTCTGTATTTTGGATTTTGAGTCCCAGCAGGAGATAGTGTAGCACTATTCCCACACCTGAGTGCCAGTCAGTGTTTGAGTAAGCAGCAATGCTTTCTGTGGGGTTCCTGCCCTTTGCAAACAGGGTGAGACTGGGAGATTGGCTGCTGCCTCAGACCTCAATAACTACAGGAGGTTGTGGCCCTGCCCAGTTGGTCCCAGAGCCTCCTGGCAGGCCCAGCATACCCATCATCCTTCTTGCCCTTCCTCTTCAGCTTTGGAGAAGCCCGTGGGGATGCTTTGACTTTCCAGTCCTTCACAGGCAGCCTCTGAGCAGATGCTTTGGCACCAAATCCACCTGATGTAGAAGCCAAGCTTGCAACTTCATCATCATGGTCACTGTGAAGGAACAGCAGGGGAGAGGACATCAGTCACCACACTGGACTGTGTCAGCCTTCACTGCAGGGATGGATTCACACAGCTCTTCATTCATACATAGCCAGAGCCAGCCACAGACACCCCCAACTCCACCTTTCACAGTCACCTCTGCAGAGCTCAGAACAGGCTGCTCTGCTTTGATCCAGGCCTGCTCAGGCTGAGCTCGAGGGCTGTGCAGCAAGGCCTGGAGGGTCCCTGCACTGGGGACAGCAGGGGCCCAGGCAGCATGGCTGAATGATGCCTGTTTAGCTGCAGATTCTGGCACACAAGCCCCAGGATGGCCCAGCAGAGAACCCAAGCACAGCACATCCTTACAGCCTTGCAGACAGCAAGCATTGGATACAGAATGTGTTGCAAGAACAGAGGAGGATCAAGTGAGCCAAAACATCTGTAATCCTCAGTCCTTGGAGACTTTCTCCTGCTGACCAGCTTCCAATACAGGCTGTGCATTTCAGTCTGAATTTATATGTGGATTATGGACAGCCCTCAGCTGCCAAACTGAGCTTGTGAGGCACAAAGAGCTTCAGGGAGACCCATAAGGGAGGAAAGATGTCAGAAGCAAGAAACTCACTCCTGAGGTACCCTTGCTACCTTATATAAGGTACAGTATTTGGAAATTGATGCCTTAACAGTTTTTTACTGGTAATTCAACCAAACTTGGTCCATGCTTTTAGAAGCAGCACAATCAAACCTTTCCCTACAGGGAATAAACTGGAGAGTGCCCAGGGGCCAATCCTGAGATCAGCTGAAGTCATCAGAACATGAGGGGAGCTGGGCTGCAAACACACATTGAGTCAGGAGACAAAGCAGAAACATTCACCCCACATGTGAAGGCTGCCTGGGGCCAGAGGCAAGAATGCAGCCTCAGCTGGGTCCATGCAGGGTGACAGAGGGGCCTGAGCACTCTGGTACCTTTGCTCTGCACTGGCATCCTGGCTGTCATGCTGCAGAAGGTGGTAGCTGTGTCGATGGTAGGAAGAGCTCTTGTGCTTTTCTTCAACCTCATCCCTTGGGCTAGAGAAGGGAAAAAAGAAAATACCATCATGAAAGTCTCTTTCAGCTTGGATATTCACTCTCTCCATGTCTCATGAGAGATCCTGATAGTCTGTAACAAAAATCAACACTGATCCCACAGATCCAGGAAGAGGCAGGTGATGTGTAGAGGCACTAAACACTTGAACTTCTCCATGGGCTTTTCTGGGGCCTCAAAAAGGGAGAAGCAGCTCAGCTATGCTTGAAGTACTAACCAAGAACTATCTCCCAATCATCCATGCAAGAGAGGTAAGCCACTACTCAAACCTGGCAGCACACCATACTTCCATGAATAGCATCATCTTGGGTTTGTTTTTCCTCATTTAATACTGATGACTGAAGCAAAAACCATCAGTGCTTCTTAGTTCCTTCAAAGTGTCTGAGGAAGTGTGTGAATGTGATGGGTGAGCTCTAACAGACAGAATTGCAACAGTGGATCTTGTCTGAGTATCATAATGATTTTGAAAGCACACTGCACATGCTTCTAGGCTGTCAATCAGGTCTGCCTGAATGCAGCTTGCAGGAAGGGCTTTAAACAGAAGTGAGCACTTGTGAAATCTCTCACAGTCAGAGATAGCTGATCTGGTATTCTGATAGAAGACATCCTGAAGAATTCAAAGACAGAGTGGGATTGAGGGGAGTTGCAAACTCCTACAGAAGTATTTTCTCAAGTTCGTATTGTGAGTAAAAGAAAAAATATTGTGTAGAAACACAGTCTTAATACCCTCCCCAGAGCCATCACATGGGACTGTTTCCTGGAACATTCTCAGCTGTGGAGGCATGGGGTGAGGCCTTTCTTTGCAATTCTGATGAGGGAACAGTCCAGGTTACCTGAGGGATGACACTGACCCTCTCAGCCTTCTAGTCCTGCTGAAAAGGAAGGTGTTTGCAGGTTCACATAGTGCATGTAGCCTAAGTGGTTTCTGGAGATGTCAGATGCATCTCACTGTTCTCATTCCACTACAAGACAGGGAAACTAATTCTGTGATGAAACCCAGCACTGGTCCAGCATAACAGATTGCTCCTAAGCAGCCTAAGTGATGTTGCACCATCCTTCATTCCTACTCCACTGCCATTTATTTTCTGACTGCTAAAGTACTTTATTTATTTATAACACTAGCTGCACAGAGCCAATCCTAGAAGAGAGACATACAATTAACCTATAAGCAAACCTGTCAATTATGTTGTTCATTGATTCAACAAAAGCCTGCAGGAATGCATCACCTGGGGCAGAATGTAGCTTGTACTGGTCTGATTTCCAGAGCACACACAAAAAAAAATCTCAAGTCTCCATGTGAACATGAAGGCCAACAAAGTAGACTTTTCACCTTCTTAAGAGAGATCATTTATGCTGCAAAGGGTGTCAGAGAGCAAAAATGGTGCGAGGTGGCCAAGGAATTTCAGGACACAGCACACAGACCAAGCATACAGGAAGGCTTTCTCATCAGATGCTTTAAGGGAAAGAGAGATGGAGAACTGCTCTGGATTAATGACAATGTCAGAGCTTTTCACCGAGCTGCCAATTTGGCAAGTGCAAACAAACTGCCCTGTGCCAGATAACCGCAGTGATTACCTGTCTGCCATGCTGTTCCTGGTTTCCCGGGTTATGTCAGGAGCCGCTGGCCACGGCTGACTCACAACACTGTCAGAGGATGCATTTTCCTGAGTTAAAGCAGTCTCCAGCAACGACGGAGCATTCAGTCTGTCCACCTCCACTGGAGGCATGTCCAAAGAGTGGTGGCTGTGCTCGGAGTTGTGGCGGTTCCTGGGAGACAGCAAGTGCAGGGCCGAGGCAGCTGAGGCCATGCTGTCCGCATGGTGCCCGGGCTCCAGCCCCTCCGCGGGCGCTGCCGCCGCAAAGCTGCGCTGCAGGGTCTCGGAGGCGATCTCGGGGATGTCCTGGGACATGGCTGTGGAGGCTGAGGAGATCACGTCTGGGGAGCGCTCACGGGTGGGAGAGGCCTGGGGCACCACCAAGGGCTCCACTTCCTGCAGTTCCAGCGCTAGAGAGGAGTTTCCTGGTGCGACCTGGAGACAAACGTCAAACGAGAGGCTTTAGGATAATGTGGAGGCACTCCAAGAGCTCTTGGTGCCTTATGTTAACTGCCTCTGGAAAGAAGCCTGCTGTGTCCTTTCCTCATGTGAACCCTGTCTCCCACTCCTTCAGCAGATGGAAAATGGCCTCAGGACTTGTAATGGACTCTCAGCTGGGCTAACAACACACTTAAGCCAATGCTAGTTTGACCTCACTTTCAAAAGAAAATGTTACACTAATTCTACTTCCCTGCTCTGCTCCAGACTCCCTCCTCTTTGATGGAAAACACTGAACATCTCCTGGACTGAAAATTCATATAAATTTCAAGCTTTGGCCATGATCTGTTTTACACATATCAATTTCAAGCTTTGGCCATGATCTGCTTTACACAACACCTGGAAATTAAGATTTAGGGATAGGAAATCCCAATTTCAGACTCACCAGACCAACAAGCAGGAATAAACCTTTCCAGGTAGCACTGTCTCTTAACACAAAGGTTGACCATGGCCAGCCACTGGGATAGTGACAGCACAAGCTAGAGCTGTCTCTGGCTTTCAGAGACACACTGCTCTATACAAGGACAAGTAGAAACCTAGAAAGGTTTGGGTTGGAAAGGACCTTAAAGCTCCTCTCATTCCAACCCCACTGCCATGGAACACCTTCCCCTAGACCAGGCTGCTCAAAGCGTCATCCAACCTGGCCTTGAACACTTCCAGGGACAGGGCATCCACAACTTTCCTGGGAAGTCTATGCCAGTGCCTCAACACCCCTGAAAATAGAATTTCCTCCTAACATCTTACCTAAACCTCCCCTCTTCTAGTTTAAAATCATCCACCCATGCCCTACCCCTGTCTGCCCATTTAAAAGTCACTTTTATCTCTTTTAAACACTGAAAGGCCACTCCACTCCTCAGAGCCTTTTGTTCTCCAGGCTGAACAATTTTAGCTTGTACAGAGGAGAGGTTCCCTTAGCCCATGAGAAGGAAGGGAGCAGCATTTGGAGCCTTACTGGAACAGGTGGCTTTGGTGTTAGCTTGTCAGGGAGGCCTGGGATAAGAACAGAGTGACTCCTGGGACTGGTCTGGAGACTGCTGCTGCTGCTGCTCAGCGTGAGGCTGGTGTCCAGCTGCATCTTGGGGCTCACAGTCAAGTCTTCTGATGCTCTGCAGAAACAGACACCAGCAAATCCAGCAGCCCAAAGAAATACTGATCTGCATCAGACACTCAAGGTGAGGAGATGGGGTACAAGGGTCACTGCAGGAGCCCTTGCTCTTTCCACCATGGTAGGCCACTCCCTGTCCTGCACCTGCATCTCCCCATACAGCCCAGAGAGATACCAGGTGGAAACAACAAGAAAGAAAAAAAAGGGCATTGCAATCTTTCAGAATTTGAGGGGTCAGAGAAGGGATCAACTGTATCTCCAGTGCACACTGTACAAAGCACAGGGAGAAACAGGACACTATGAGATAGATCTCCCTCATTTTCCCAACCCCCTAGAAGTGAAGTTCTCACCTGTTATGCAGCCCAACCCACTGTCACACTGTAAGATTTTCCTACCAGCCCTAATTCTCTGCCTGTCCTTGGTGGCTGCAGTGTTCTCTTACCTGTAAACAACAATGGCCCTTTGGGAAAAGCATGTAGAGCAACAAAACTGAGCTGCAATAACAGAATTCCTATGAGGCACACCTTAAACACTCCTGTTGGCCCCTAGATGACAACAGGCATGTTCCAAGCTGCATTAGAGATGCAAACAGCTACCTATACAGGGATGTTTGGACTCAGGCCAGTTTCTAACTCTGGTTACAATCTCCTGTCTTGTAGGAGACAGCTCTGTGCTATCCCAAAGGCCTGGGTCAGTTCAGCTGCAGATGTTTTATTTAACTCATGTGCTATTTACCTGGGCAGAGAAGCATCTGTGACAGAAGTGCTGCTCATGGCTGTGACTGCAGTCAGGGAACTGACACTGCTGCCTGGAGAGACAGCAATCTGTAAGGAAACACACAGCACTCAGGATGGGACAGAGGGCAACAACACTGCTCAGCCAGAGAAAGAAAGACTCCTGGAGAGTCTTTGGTAAAGAGGGAATAGAAAACACCTCCCTAGGTTGGGTTGTTCTGCTAAGGTGCTCAGGTGCTGGTCAAAGGCAAATCCCAAAACATCCTCATCATATGGCTTCTTTTACTGAGGAACTGCTGTCCCCAGAGTGACCTCACCAGTGCAGAGGCAGAGAGCTTATGGCAGAGAATGGGGTACTCCAGCAGGGTCTCACAAGTCTGAACAGCCCCATCTACTTACCTGATCATTTCAGATCTGCATTCCCACAGGGCCCCATTAGACAGGATGTGCAGAGGTGGCATATTTTCTTCTATTACAGTTATATCATAACCCCAAACAACATGTGTAAACCAGTAAGAGCACCCAGCTTACATGCAGTTATTTATCAAACCCATATTTCTACAAAGCACAGTGGTTCTGCAGTTAAACACAGCAGTTAGAACACAAACTTAGGCCAGTTTAGCATTTTAGATGTGCCAACAGGTCTCTGCCTAGTCTGGCTACATGCAGAGTTTCCCATGTGTTCTGCATTCAGCTGGCAGAGCTTATCACACTCATTACAGCGGGAAAGTGTGTCCAGAAGTACCAAAATCCACCCCCACCCCTTGCATCACCATAACAGTGCTGATCTCTGATTACCTGCTGAAGGGAAGTACTTGGTGTCATGAATGCATCTGGAGTCATCAGCTTGGGTTTAGCCTCGTTGGACAGAGACAGGAAGTCAGCTGGCACGGGCAGGTCGGCGATGCGCCGCAGGTCCGGCTGTGAGCCGTGCACTGACTCCTTCTCAGACCCCAGCCCTTCTGTGCTCAGATCAGCCATGTGGTCTGGAAAGGCTTCAAGGGACAGATACCAATCAGTTTGGAACTTCTCTCCAAAGCTGAAGCTCTAATTCCATGAAGTATGAACTTATGCCATTGCATGCCATGCTTGATTCCAAAAGGAACAAGCAAAAACCCTGCAACATTCCAGTCAAAGCTTAGAGCAAATCCTGTGTTATTCTTTCTCTTTGTATGCCAGACTGGATTTCATCAGGCTTTGATAATAAAATGTCCAAGCTTCCTTTCTTCCCTAAAAAAAGCAAGGGCAGTTGAACTGCCACATCCCAGAATGGTGAATGAGCTGAGAAAGCTCATCACACATAGCCCAGCCCCCTCTACTCCCACAGCTCTGCTGTCACTCTGATCTCTTCCACCTGACAAAAGACAAACTTCAAGTTTCTTTCACAAGTGCCAAATCACCCAGGAAGGTGAACTCAAGCATGCACAAATGCTCCAACACATCCCAAACTCTATACTCACAACCAGGGTCTAACCAGCTTCCTGCTTCACTGCTACTCCATATTCAGAGTACCCCATATTTACTTTATGCAGTGACACCACTGCAGTACAAAGAGATACCCAAAACCACCCTCCTGCTCTCCCCAATAACCTTTAAAGGATCAGCAACACTGAAGACCAGTTTAACACACATGCTCACCAAATTCTTCATGAGTGCCATGGGAAGGCATGGAAGCACTTGTGTCAGGGCTATGAAGAGGCTGGAATCTAATCTGCACATCCTGAAGGGCCCTAGAAAGAAACAAGCACCTCTGATCAGCTTAAGAACCACCAAGAGAAGACTTAAGGCATCATTAAGGCTCAGAAGATTTCTCTTCACTGAACTAATTCCCTTGGAAAATGCTTCAGTGTTTTCTGCCTATCACAGAAGCTACAGAAGCTGATCCTCACTCAGCTGTGTCACCCAGTTCTGACATGCAGGGTATTTGAGATGTTTCCCAGCACTTGTGTGTGAGCACAATTCTTCAATCACTCATGGCCATGGAAACACAAGCTTGTCACATCATTCAGGGCTACCTCCTGGTAAGACCATACACACCACAGCCAGAAATTTCTATGGGGCCAAGTAGCTTTGTTATGTGCAAGAGAATTTAACTTAAATTTCTACAGGTCAGTGCAGGGTTAGGACAACCACAGACAGCTGCACACACATACTCACTTGGTGTGAACACAGAAGAGTTTTATCAGCACACCTGCTGCTGATTCAACAGCCCCAGAGCCCTGAGCACCTTCTGTAAGGGAGACAAAGGTAAAACACTAAATTGCATGGAAACGACACACAAAGTACTACAAAAACACCACAGCAGAATGAACTGACAGCAAAGAACCAGCACAATACAGGTTCTCTTTATCAATGATCTGCATGAGGGTGATCAAGAGCACTCTCAGTAAGTTTGCAGACAACTCCACAGAATCACAGAATACCCTGAGCTGGAAGAGACCCACGAGGATCATTCAGTCTTGTTACTTGGAAAGAGTGACCAGCCGTTCACAAGAAAGTCAGAACCAGCCAGGAAAGAAATCCTGATCACACAGCAGCCAAATTTTGTCACCTACCTACACTCAAGTTGTCGTTTTCCTCTTCTGCAGGGAGCACCTCGGTGTGCCTCAGCCGGCAGCGGCTCACGGCCTGGATGCCAAAGCTCAGCACAGGGTGGGTAAGGAGGAACTCCGAGATGGAGCTGAAGTAAGCCTTGCCCTCCTCTTGGTTCTGCATCAACTCCATCACATACAAGACCTGGAAGAATCAGGAATGGTAAATCAGAGCTTTCAGAGTAGACCATGCACATGTTGGGGGACTACAAAGCTGAGCATCCAAAGCAGATTTGGAACAAGGGAAGTAACATGAGGAATAAAACCTGATCTTGAAATTTGAAATACAACATTCAAGGGAACCACAAGCACCACATTCTTAGGTGAGTCAATGCTGATCAAGAACTCAATCCTACTATGCCAGACACAAGTATCTCCAAATGAGAGCTTTACAAAAGGTGAGAAATAATCCTTAAGGCTCTTCAGGATTACTCAGATAAATTGTTACCCTTTCTCATCTAACTGAAATTGCGGAGTCAACTTCTGCATTTTTATCTAGTAACATGCAAACTTCAGGCAGCAGAACCAGTCACACACAAGGAAGGACAGTTCTGCCTCAGCCACCATTCCCCACAGGCAGCAACAAAATGAACTACTTACTTTTCTCTGCACATCACTCAGTATCAGATATTCAGCAGAGAGGTCCAGGCAGACTTTCAGACTCGGAAGAATACTCATGGAGCTGAAGATGTCAGGAGAAAAGCTACATATGCAAATAAGAGGGAGAGAATGCAGACAGCAAGTTTGATTAGCCCAACCAGCATGATTGCTATGAAACTGCACTAATTACCAAAACTCCCACAGAACCTTAAGGAGTTTACAGCCCTATTACAGTGCAACCACTCACTAAAACACAAACACCATCAGTGCTGACATCAGCTAAGAAAACAGCTGGGAGATGGCACAATAGGATCAAGTTATGGATTCTGAACACTCAAATGAAAGGTGACTGTTTGCCATTACTCAGTATGTTCCATATTCATAGGAGTACAAGAATCACTGCTACAGATTTAATCCACCAAATCAAAATAACCCATCCACAAGTTTTGGACCTTCTGTAGCATGAGGTGGAAAAAGCAGCACTCAGCTCTATGTCATATTCTTCTCATTTAAAGAGGGGAAATCCAAAGTGGCCTTAAGCACATGTGTGGTGAGAGAGGCCATGATCCACCAGCAGAAAAATAAAATCAGGGAACCTAAGCTGAGTCAAGGGATGGACTAAAGCACAATTTGAATTCCTGGACCTATATTGGACCTATTCTGGACCTATCCACAGCTCAACATTTAAGCTGTGGATAATTTCTTAAGCTCTATCAATATAGCAGCTTCTCATAATTTAAACAGAAAAAGCACTAATAGGAGAAGATCCTAAATTGGTTATTGAATATGTAAAATTCCTAGAGAAGAAAACACTCAAGGTGTGCAGTTTTGTTGTGCAACTTCCCCCCATGCTGTAGCCATGTCTGTGCTTTACAGAACAAGGCAAAGACAGCAGATCTTGGTAACACAAATAATAAAAGTATAAACTTCCCTGGCCTTGCCAAAGCCTGACCTGACAGTCTGCCACAGCTGAGAGCTTCCAATGACAGGTCAGAATGGCAAAGGAATAGGCTCAAATTTGGGCTGAAGTAGAATCCATTGGGCATCAGGGATCACCTCTGCAAATTCAGTACCCCTAAATCCCACCCTCAGAGGCATCCACCAGCACGCACCGAACAGTCTGCAAACAGGTCCAGGACACCGTGCACCACATCTTCAGCTCTCTGTTCTGATCAGCTCCTGTGATGAGAAACCTCCAGAAGGGAACTCTGTAAGCACAACAGATCCAAATTCTCTTAAAAAAATATCTAGTCCTTCCCAGAAAAGCTCCTCACAAGCTGCCCATGGCTGATTTTGCCCAACCATTACTTCAAGTTCCCAGAAAGTTTCTGCTCTGAGGCAGAATAGAAACAACTACACCTCTCAGAAACCTTAAAGCCACAACTGATTGAAGAAACAATAACAATAAAACCTGTATTTTCAGCAACAGCAGTTGAAATTTGGAGGACTAACAGACCATTTAAGACTGACCACACCACAAACCTGGGAGGACTCCTCAATTTGGAATTCTCATTACTTTCATGGAATTGGCACTATGTATAACATCCCTTTAGGTTGTGCTTCAGAGTCTTACTTATTTCTCCATCACTAGAAAACTGACTACAAAGATGACAAGACTTGTTCCTGCTACAAATCTAAAATTTCAAAGTGTGATTCAGTTACAAGGAACTTCCAAGGCAAGGCAGAGTTAGAAAACAATGCTGAAGGTTAATACTTCAAGCACAGGACTGGGGACTTACTCTGGGTCTTGTTTTTTATGGTTGTCACAAAAGAGCAGACAGGAAAGAGGTCTACCTTCATGTGGTTTCCACTCATGAAGACACCTGGGAATAAATCAGAGAAAACATCCAAGTGTGAAGGGAATAGTAAATGAGTAGGATACTGACACTGAACACACAACTCATTGTCCAGAAGCCACAAAGCATTACTGACTTGCAGCTCTTTATGAGTCTTATATAAAATAAGGAGATCACACAGACAACTATTGTTACCAATCAATAAATAAAATCCCATGTTGCTATTTGGTCTGGTGTCTTAACAAAAATACAATGCAAAAAGAAGCCAACATTGAGAAGAACAGCTCAGAGCAGCTTCCTGCATTTACACAGACAGTGCAAAAGAGTTTGACTACAGCTTGTGCAAAACACAGAACTCCTGTTTCCAGACACAGCTCTCTGCTTCTTCCATAAGCCTACGATATTCAGTGATGCAATTTTTCAGCAATAAATTACAAACATTTATGCTGTATCTTTATGATGTCCTGAGAATGACCATCACAGATTATTTTGTATCAAGGAAATCCTCCCAGAGAAAATGCTGCTTTCTGTTCCAAGATCCTTCATTTCCCAATTCTCCAGTTACCTTGGCTCATCCTGTCCCTCAATATAGATCTGCCAGAATTTTACAAAACCATCATGGCTTGCTGTGGCCAACACAGTTCCATCTGGAGAAAGTGCTCCCTCACTCAGGCACTACACAGAGGGGGAAAACAGACACAGAAAAGTAATTTTATAGCTTTTCTTATTTTACAAGAAGCAAAAGCTCTATCTTCAAGCAAGAATTTGACTAACAATCTGATAGCAGAGAAGACCAGAGTGATTACTAACAAAACCTGGCTGTTTCTAACAACAAGCCTTCTAACCCTTCTAACCCAGAACAATTGACAGGCACCCTCTTTCTTACTAATAATAAGCCATCACCTTTTCCAGACAGCAAACTCAAGTACAGTGGATTCTGTTGCCACTTCTCTTACTGTTACTCATGTTATGAATAGAGTTAATTTGGGTTTGGGATCTTCTGGTTTTTCACAATCATAATTATGTCACAGGTTTTTTTTTACAGACAGCTGTCCTAAGAACTGCAGCTCCAGAGGCACTGTAACCCAAAGAAAACCCAAAAACCNCAAATTACAAACACTTATGCTGTATCTTTATAATGCCCTGAGAATCATCACAGATGATTCTGTATCAAGGAAATCCTCCCAAAGAAAATGCTGCTCTCTGTTCCAAGATCCTTCATTTCCCAATTCTCCAGTTACCTTGGCTCATCCTGTCCCTCAATATAGATCTGCCAGAATTTTACAAAACCATCATGGCTTGCTGTGGCCAACACAGTTCCATCTGGAGAAAGTGCTCCCTCACTCAGGCACTACACAGAGGGGGAAAACAGACACAGAAAAGTAATTTTATAGCTTTTCTTATTTTACAAGAAGCAAAAGCTCTATCTTCAAGCAAGAATTTGACTAACAATCTGATAGCAGAGAAGACCAGAGTGATTACTAACAAAACCTGGCTGTTTCTAACAACAAGCCTTCTAACTCTTCTAACCCAGAACAATTGACAGGCACCCTCTTTCTTACTAATAATAAGCCATCACCTTTTCCAGACAGCAAACTCAAGTACAGTGGATTCTGTTGCCACTTCTCTTACTGTTACTCATGTTATGAATAGAGTTAATTTGGGTTTGGGATCTTCTGGTTTTTCACAATCATAATTATGTCACAGGTTTTTTTTTACAGACAGCTGTCCTAAGAACTGCAGCTCCAGAGGCACTGTAACCCAAAGAAAACCCAAAAACCCCCAAGTTTGTACCGTGCTGTGGCCTTTCACCACGATGAAACCTTCTTTGATATCAGGCACTTCCACTGGCCAGGAGCTGTTGTTGGATCGGATGATATCCAAATCCCACACCTCTGCCTGGAAAACAAACATGTAGGCACACAGGTTTATTTTTATAACCACTGGTTTGATCCAGACAACTTCATAGATCCTTATCTTATGGCCTGATACACCAGCCCAATGGCAAGTGTGTGACATAAACCTTCCCATTTCCACCCAATTTGGCCATTAGATGCTTTCCTGGCACTGTGCATAACACAGGGAATTGCTCTTGGCATTCGTAGCTGCTGCACCACCGAGCCCCTCCCTTGGGTACTGGCTCAGCTTGAACAGACAAGTGATGTCTCTGTTTCAAGTGGTCCATGGTATTTGGTGGTGAGCAGAAGTTCCCTTTCCAACCTCCTGAGGCCCAGAGAATGATCTCTCCTGGGAAGAGAGGAATCCAACATCTTACAGGAGGATCCCCAACATGGACTAGAAAGGAGACTTTACAATTCCATTGTAAACTCAGCTCTTTCCTCCATTAAACTCTCTCCCTCTAATGATAAATTAGGTCAACTCCAAAGCAGAGTTTCCTTACCCTGTCCTCATGCAACAACGCCAGGGTCTGACTCCCCTCCTCGCCACTCTCCTCGTTATCATCAGGGATGAAGGGGCACCAGATGATCCTCCGGAAGGTGTTCAGTGGGGTATTGTCAGGCCTCTTGATGTTAACCAGGATCTCCTCTCTGGTCACCAGGGTTAAGAAATGTAACATTCTGGCTCTGTTACTCATGCCCAGCAATAACCTGTTCAGGCTTGGTCTGCTGTTTTAATGCTGTTAAAACCTCAAGGTTTTTTGGGCCATTGATTCAAAAAGAAAGCAGCCAAGCTGGAGTTTCTACACTGAGAGCTTCAGCTTACAAAACTTCATAGGTTCTCACAATTTTCTCTTGCAGGTTGCAGTGACAGGATAAGCACAACAGGGGCACACAGCCACATCTGAATGTGCAATCCATGTGACAGCTAATGATTAAATGATTTGTTAGCATTGCAACACTACCAGAGAAAGACAGAAGAGCCACCACATTGGCCCCAGCTGAGTGCACCACTACAAATCAGGGCTTCAACAACTGCCTCCAGTTGCTCCAGTTGCTTTTGAAATGATGGTACACAATTAAAATTAAAAAGCTACACTCTGGGGTGACATACCTCACACGTTTCCCAGAAGCACTGAGCAATCACTCCTAGCAATTAAAAGGAAAATATTTAGGGTAATGAACACTGAAAATAAATTTCAGGGCCACCAAAAGGATGACAGGTTTGGAAGGAAGACCGTGAGTGGACGGGAAGTATTACATCCTCTTCCCCAGAGAAGTAACTGAGGAAAAGAGCTAGAGCCAGACAAGACAAACCTCTGCCACACACTTGAGGTGACACTGTCCATGCCCAAGGCCAGCTGGTACAGACTGACACTTCTCACTGTCTGCTTTGCCTGGACCAGGAGCACTGAGATGCTCCTAGAATTTCAAGCAATGCAATATCAAGCAATGACAGTGCTGAATGCGGGTAAAAGTTGACTCATTTGACACTCTGGAAGGGGCATAACTATGGATCTTCCCCCTGCAAGCTGCTGTTCTGCAAAGGCTACAAATTCACTGGCAATGTAGAGGTTACATTCACATCTGATCATTACACAGACTGACAGGAGCTGTGTTTGGACAAGATACTGGATTTTCTCTTTATCCATGGCCAGGCGCCAGACGAAGAGGTTGCCAGCCTCGTCCAGGCAGGCCAGCTGGTTGGAGTTGAGGTGAGCAAAGGCCAGGTCTGCCACTCCTCCTGTGAATCCCTTCAGCAGGCTCCTCTCAGCAGTGCTGACACTCAGCACCCGCACCATGGCAGAGCCATTGCTGGCAGCTGTGAGACACACAGAGGGGGAAGGCACCATTTATGTCTGTGGTTTCTCTGCATAATTCTCAACAACTTCCCATAACTCTCATAAACTTCTCGTAATTCCCAGCATTATCCTCATTAAAGATGCCACAGTTAAATGTCAGGACTAAACCTTCACCCCAAGCTCACAGCACTTCCAAGGCTGACCTCCAGTGACAGGGAATTAGTTTTATTTGCAATTTAATTTTCAGTGACTGGAGAAAAGGAGTCACTGAGGGGCAGATAGCATGGATACACATTCTGTAAGGGGAAGCAAAAGGCAGGAACATTTACGCTGCAAAAAGCACTGCTTTTTGGCTTGCATGACTAAGAAGATGCTTCAGAACATGTGCACACTAAGCAAGGTTTACAGCTTCCCCTTCTCAGACAGACACCAATCACTACAAAGCAGGCAGTCTTACAGAGATCATGGTGCTTCCACTTCCTGATGCCCACACCAGCCCTATCAAACCACTCAGCTTCCCAGTGTTACTGCACCCAAGCTTTTACAATATTTTTAAAAAGGGTGAGACATCCTTAAGCTACTCTAAAATGACCTCAGCTAGGAAAAAACACAAGAGCAGAATAGTAGATTTCATAAAAGACCAGATAAACTGGTGTGAGAACTAAGAACAAAGAGACACAGACACTTTGTGCTTCTATGAGAGCAGACACCGTAGATAACTCAGTGTCCATTTCGTAGAACTCTTAAGGTTGGAAAACACCTTTAAGATCATCAAGTCCAACCAGCACAACCCTCATGTTCACCACTAAACCATGTCCTCAAGTGCCATATCTACAAATTTTTTGAACACTTCCAGGAATGGTGACTTCACCACTTCCCTGGGCAGGGCAGTTCCAATGTTTTAGAATCCATTCCATGAAAAAAAAATTTCCTAACATCTAATTTAAGCCTTCCCTGGCAAAACTTGAGATTGTTTGCTCTCATCCTGTCACTTTCTTTCCCATTTGCTGTGAAACAATCTTTCCCTGTACTGCTCTGCTTTCCTTTCTCTACTGCACATGACACTGCATCTGTGTTGCTCTTTGGATCCTCAAAATTTAGCCTTAAATTCAACTCTAAATTTATGCAGGCACAAACCCATCACAAACACTGATCTGCTCAAATTACCACGGGGCTGTTTCTGTGCTTAGCTAAGGAGCAGCTTGTTTGCTGCAGACATGTTTATTTAGAGCAGGAATCTGAACATCAGCTCTCCAGTAAAACCAAAGTAGTCCTTCAACATTTCCTACATCCCCACTGAGTCCTCCTCCTTTATTTCTAACCCTCCCACATAACAAACTCTTCTTTCCACCATTGCTTATATTCCCTTTACAACAGCACTCTGATCTCAAGGTGTGTTTCAGTAAGTGCCAGTTATATTGCTCTGATGTAAACTCTGCCTTTCTTAGTGATACACAGAGCAAAAGAATACAAATCACATCCAAGACAAGAAGGAATCTCACCTCTAATGGCATAAGCCAGGTAAGAGTTTGAAACAGCTATCAGATTGCCATAATAGTATTTCTGCTCCCAGTCATATCTAGCAACAGGCTGTATTTTCACCTGTTCAGGAGAAAGAAAACAAAACATGAGAAATGTCTGGAATTATCTTTCCCATCTTTGTGGTCCCTTAGTTCACTGCACACTAAGGAACAAACGGGAATGGAAAATAAAAAAACACAGAATGGAAAATTAAGGAACAAAGTGGAAAGGGATGAATTATCAAGATCAGAGGTCTTTCTCCCAATCATCAGCATTTGTTCTGAGCATGGCTTAGTTCTCTGCTCAGCACCAGCTCCAATTTCAGCACATTGGTTCTTGCAGCTCTGACCTGTTGGCCAGAGCCCTCAGCAGGACTGACACCAGCAAAACAGCCAGGGAAATCTGCAGGGTCCAGGGAGGAAACAATCAGCAAAAAAATCTTGTTTGTGGAGAAGGGACACTTTCCCAATTAGATCACTTCTGAAAATGAGAGGATAACTTGGCCAGACTCTGGAATAACAATCAGTTACAAGAAACTGCTCCAACTTTTTTCTCCTTCTTCAACTCTTTGACAAACTTCTACCTAATTACAAACTCCTATGACACAAGAAAGAAGACATTTATTTCTGTTTAAAAATATTCAAGCATGAGCTGATGTGACTAAAAAACAGACACATCATGCTTTCTCTTGCTCCTTACCTTGTTACTCCCTCTTGCCTTACTGGTGATGCTGGAATCACTGCTGGCCACTATCTCCACATCTTTTGCTGATATCACTAAGCATGTGGAGCTGTCATCACCAGAAAGGCAGCTTTAAAAAATAACAAAGAGGGGGAAAAATTCAGACAGGAACAGAATACTTAATACTTTATGCTAAATTCATAATTTTAACAGCAACATAGCAGGATTTGTGCATCTAAGAGCTTGAGCTGAACAACTGAAGACAGAAACCCCTCTCAGGTGGGTCTCCCCTGTGTGTCACTGGTTTGAGAGAGTCAAACGCTTGCTTTGTTCAGCCTAAAGACCTTCAGTGCACTTGAGTTGAGCACAGACACATTTGATTCAAGTCCCCAACACTGGAAGGTGTGAAGAAATCAAAACCAACCAGCTGAACATCATCAACAAAACACTGCACACTGCTCATGATTCTCATGGCATCCTCTTTCAAAACCAGGACCAGAGAACCCAAGCAGAAGTTACTTCCATGAGCTCTGCAACACCTCAGGTGACTTGGCTCCCTGAAGGAATCCTTCTGGATATCTACAGGGGAACCACAAGTTTCAACCAGAGCCCTCATGATTTACATTCCCCCTGACCTGCAATTTCCCATGTACAGTCCTGTTCCCCTTCTCTGAACAACTCTGCAGATATTCCTCAGTTCCTGAGCTGCAAGGATGGCAGACTCCATGCACCAGCCCCACAAAAGCTACAGAAGCTCTAACCAAGAGCACTGGCTCACAACTGCCACCTGAACTGAACACAAAACCCACTGTCAGACTCCACACTGTCCACGCTCAAGAGAACCGAACTTGAGCCGTTTCCTGTTCACTCCCAGCACCTCCTCTGACCAAACTTACATGACTTGTTTCTCCTGCAGGGCTCCTAAGGAGATGCTGCGATGCACTGGCTTGGCCAAAGCGGGTCCATCTCCGCTCCCAAGGGGGTCAGGCACCAGGAGCCCGTTCAGGTCCCCGTTGTAGGAATTCGACGGCCTCTGGTTCTCATTCACAGAGCCTGAGGAAAAGCATGACCAGCTTGTGCCCAACATGCATTTAAAACAAATAGCACTGTGTGAAATGCACCACCTCCAGATGCTTTTTGTCAGCCTCTATTAGTCTGTCAGGTGGAATACACGGAAGTGGCTGGGAAAAGTGTTCTACCAAAAGGATGTGTGAGAGACCTCCCATGTGATGAGAAACTCACCTCCACACATCTGAGTGAAACAGCTCTTTTTCTTACACAAGCCATTCCAGCAGATCAGAGAAACAGCAAAGAACAGGTTTCAAGGAACTTACCAGGCTCAAGGAGCAAATAGCCTTAGATCAGAAAGACTAAGCTGGTAATTCAGAGTGCCAGACTAAAAGGTTCTTGACAGGGCACTTCTAACCCTCAGGCCTGCAGAGAGACCTCTGAAGTCCAGCACTGCAGGGATCAGCTGCAACATTTGGGGCTGGCTGGAAACAATACATTTGTTACTTTGGAAAAGTAACAGCTTCTGACTGTGACACCTGACCTCAAAGTCCAGATGCTCAATAACTTTGTTAGGAAACTCTGCAGCTGTGCCAATGGGATTCCTATATTTTTTCCTTGGCTGAATGACCACATAGAAGTTTAGAGTACTCAAATTTTGTGTAAAGCAGCCATTTGTTCAGAGCCCCAGCTGTCCTTTGAAGAGTGTGTGTGCCCTGACTTTGCACATCTGGCCTAGCACAAGCTGCCTGGTGACTTCCACACCTTCTGAAGGCTTTAGGAGGGGACAGACATAACAGGGGGTGAAGGAGACTCTTCTCCTTCACTAGCAAGGCAAGTATTTGACAACCCCCATTGAAGAGCAGGGCCTCCTCCATGTGCACCCCCACATCAGCACACCCAAGGAAAAGCCGCCTGTCTCAGCCAATCCTCACTTGAAATTTTCACTGGTTTGGAAACCCGAAATTTCGTATACTGTTGCCAGGTAACAACTGCTGCTGAGCTCCTGCAAAATGTCTGCTCCCAGGACCAGGAGCTCCCCCATCACTGGCACATGCAACAAACCTAAACACAACTGTGGGCAAGAGGCAGATCCTTCAAAGACAAGCTTTCCGCTACCGAATAGGCTTCAACAGATCAGGGTGAGTGCTGCTGCCTAAAACACAACTGCAACTATTCATCTGCCAGAAGAATATTTTAAACTTGCCTGTTTATGAGGAGTCATTAAGGACACAGAATTGTGCAGTGACAAGGCACCCTGATGTAGGGACAATCTGGGCACTCACCTCAGTGTACCTGCACTGCATGAAGAAAAACCAGCAGCACAAGGAAATTCAGGTGAGGGAATGTGATCCTGTAACCACCTCACATTAGTGCTGTGCTTGCTGTCACATATAGATGTGTCCTTTATTCCTACAGCATATGGTGGGTGCTTGTCCAGTGCAGGTACTTGCACTGACAGCACTTTATCCTTTGTCACCAAAGGCAGGAGAATATTCCCTACAGAAAAAGCATCCAGTCTCCCAGAGAAAGATGATCCATGCTCTGCCCTTTTAGCAGAGCCTCATGTAAGTACTGCTGCTCTTTTACAGACAGCAGGACAGTGATGTTTGCTCCATGGGAAAAAGAAAGGAGGAAACACTCCCCAGAGGCTGACAACAGTACACCCAAGTTCAGGAATGGGCATAGCTCATTCTGTGTTAGTAGAAGCCAGACAAGCACAGGTGCTGCCTGCGCACAATCCTGGAGGCATGGAAGAAAGGAAGAGGCTCTGTTTAGTAAGAACATGAACTAAACCAAAAGATTAAGCCAGACTGGTAGATCCAGGCCTCAAAGGGAAAGAAGATTGTTTGTATTCATTACCTTTTCAAAGAGCAGGAGCAGTCAGAACTGAGACACTGAACTCTCCCTGCTCCCACCATCAGCTGCACCAGGAGATGCCTGTACTGAACAGAACACTGCCCTGACACACCATAGCAGGGTGAGCCCACATAACACCTGGTTATCAGCAGAGATCTCTGCAGGGATTGAAGGATCCTGCCCACCCCCAGCAGGATGCTCCTGCACAGCACAGTGGCACTGACAGCCTGTCTCCATGTCCCAGCAGGCAGGTCTATGCTTTGGCAACAGCTACTGAAGCACTGCATGCAGCTTGCCAAAACTGGGAGAAACTGTGTCAAGAGACAGACTGGGTAGTGGATTACATTTTCACAGTCACCAAGCCCAGCAGAATTGAAGAAGTATTGTGACAGTTGTAAACTCTTTAGAGCAGGGAGAGTTTCTTGTCACCTGCCTGGGCAGGATCTAGAGGAACACAACACTGCTCACAGCTACCTGCATCTTATACTGCAAAACTTGAAGGCTCCCTTATTCCCCTGGAATCCTAACAAAAGTTTCAGAGACTTTCAGCTAACATGTGCACTCTTATTATTATTATGTCAGTCTTTTCAAGTTTATTTGTTGTTACCCAGGCAGTGATCTCTGCTGAGAACCACCACAGGTTCCTCCTGTGAACTTCCTGCCCTCTTGCTCCTTTTCCTCTCAACTGCCTTCTTGTGCACTGGAGTCATAAAGAAGGTAAAAAGAGAATGAACAGGAAAGAAGAAGAATGAAAAGAAATAAGCCATACTCTGTCAGTAACTCCTTGACTTCAATCAGCAGTAGAAGCTGCTTCAGGAGAAAGTCAAGTCACCTTGAGCAACAACTCCAGCCATTTCTCAACCACAACATACCCTTTCAGTTCAGAGACTGCTTGTGAAACTGCTCCCCATCCCTGCAATGAGTTCTCCATTCATTCTTTCAAGTACAGTGCTGCACTACAAACAAAAAATGTATTTTTTTACAAGAATTAGAATTCAAGAACATGCTAGCACTCCAGAAACAAGAGAAACTATTCCAATTAATGACAAGTTTCTCTAAGGTTAGTAAAGCTAATGAAGCTGCCTTGCTGCAGGTTTGATCTGTCACCTCATGGGCTTCTACAGCCCTCCACAACAACCCCACACCCAACCTCTCTTCCTTTTGGCCAAGCAAAAGGCAGCACACATGGCAGTTGCTTTGGAGGTAGCACATTCCTGCTGAGTCTCAGGACATTTCGAATTTATATTGTTCCTGTCCTGCCTTTCCCTTGAAGGGAGTACAAGAGGGGCATAATTCTGTCCTCTACTCAGAGACTAAGATTTTTTTGCAAAGCGCTCATGTCTCAGCCTCCTTCAGAGTGTTCCTCATCACGTTTGACTGAAACACCACGGCAGGTTCAAAAACGGCGATGAGAGCCCAAGCTCCAGGAGAGTGGCAACACTATCCACTGACTCCAGAGCCTGCTGCTGATACTCTTCCAGGCAGAAGGGAGCTCCCCTGAGCAGAGAAGTGTAATAGGTCAAAGCACAGGGCGAACTCTTGTAACCGCTTTAGAAGAGATATTTGTGATCCCATTTCACGTACAAATAAGGAGAGTGAAAAGTTTGTGTAAAGGGTGAAGCCGGCACTGGTCTCCGAGCGGCCTGACAGCCCCTTCCACTCAGCCCAGCGAGATTCCTGGGAAACACTCCAAGTACTCCTGGTAAGGGGAACACTTGTGTCACCGAGGTGGGTGCTGTTCAGCTCCCAGCAGCAACACCTCTCACTGAATGGAGCCCTGAGAACGCCGCAGCAGCGAGCTCTGGGCCCGACCTGCTCTCGCTCTGGCCAGCGCCAACAACCCCGTCCGTCCAGCGAGGCTCCGCAGGCCGGGGGCTGCTCTCCTCCCCGCGGTGCGCACCGCGCCGCCGCTCCGGGCTCTGCGGGCAGCGGGGCAGCGCCGAGCGGGACCCCTTGGCCCCGGGCGCGTCGGAGGGAGCTGCCGGGCGCCCCGAGGCGAAGCGGTCCCAGCCGGGCCCCGAGCGCGACCGCTGACAACCGGCGCGGCGGCNGCGGCCCGGGGCTCCCCCGCCGCCCCCGCCAGGCTGGGGACCGCCGCCCCGGGCGCAGCCCTGCACACAGCGGCTCCCGCCAAACTGTGCCGCTGCACACACGGCACAGCGCGGAACCTGAGCAGAGCTAAAGGCACCAACTCCTGCAGAGCGGCGCGGGAGCCACCCTTGTGTTTGCCTTGTGAAGAAAACAGAGGTGTGTTTGGCTTTGAGAGGGCACGGAGACTGACTACAGGCTACCATCACTGTTGGCATCCTCCTGCATTATGTGGAGAATTTGCGTTGGTAAAATACAACAGGTGAGAACTAAGCTGTCAGTGTTAAAACTGAGCCAGAAGGCTCTGTTACGAAAGCTACTGAGAAGGAGAGGAAAAGGTGTACGAAAAGGGGCAGACCTGCCCTGCACTCACTGGTAAAATGTCAGGAATCTTCCACTCGAGGTCCAGCTCTGCAAGCATTTCCCCACCAGACAGACACAGTCTAGCCCCAGCAAGCACTGTCACACACTCCACAGCCAAGTCATAAAAATAATTTAAACTTTTAAGAAAATCTCTGTTTTATTGTGTAATGTAGCATTGAAACATTTGACAAATCAATAACTGGGCTGTACAGGCTGCTGTTCTTTCATTTCTTTGGGTTATAGAGCATCTTGTCAGTACATAAACAACAACCTTTTGCATTATAAATTCCTTCCGAGGCATGCTGGTACAACACAAATTTCTCTTATCAAATGCAGCTAAAGTCTAACTTCCAAACATCATGCACAAAAAACTCATCTAGTGACAATGTAAACTCAGCAGAAGGGCAGGTCACAAGTCTTGCTTGCTCACGCTCTGCAGTGCTGCAGGTTTGTGTATGATATTTGGAATGTTCCGTGAGTGTGAGTAATACCAGTTAAGAGGAGAGGAGGAAAATGGGAAAAAAAAAAAAAAAAGAAAGAAAAAAAAAAAGAAAACAAAAGGAAAAAAAAAAGAAAAAAAAAGAAGCCCGGGTGCCTCAGGAGTGGCAGCTCAGCCAAAGTTGTGCAGTGCTAGCCTGAACATGTCATTGGTGCAAACCCAGGCATCGTTGATGTTCTTTAATAGAAATATCTGGTGGAATCCCATGATAGGATCTTCATCAGCCTGTAGAAAGAGAGGGGGAGAAAAAGGTTCAAAACACTCATTTTTTGAGAAACTTATTCCAAAACTCATGATGAGACAACTTCAAGCTGACATGAACAGTGACACTACATGCTGTAAGATGTGTGGTACCCCAGAAGACACCAATACCAGAAGGCTCTGTTCTGAGGGGCTTTGCAGACAAACACCCAGGGACATAGAAATCCTGCACTGGCATCTGAAGCTGGGGTTTGTGGAAGACTTGCTGACATGTCAGTCATCACACTGATGGAACATGCCTGCCTCAGTGTTGAATCACAAATCCCTGGCCCAGCAATCAAGCTTAAGAGAAAGCGGTTCAGTTTTTAGCTGCTGAACTTTGGGTTGATGGCAGAGGGGAGCTTCTGCAGAGGTTGGTATCAGCACGTTGCCTGGATGATCCAGGTGATCTGGCCTTTGAAAGCCTTGCCAGAACAGGTGCAGCTGGCCAGGAACACAGCACTGCCCACCTCCACTGTCCAGCAGTGGCTGCAAGGGAGCAGAGCATCCACTCCAGCTGTGCCAGTGTGTTCTAAGCACAGGGAATGGCTGCAGCAGTGCCTCCACTCCTGCCTCTGACAGTAAGTCTGGGGATTTACAATATTGCTACAAATGTAGAAAATAGTATTAGAGGGAGTAGTACTCCCACCTGATGTTTATTTACCCATCTTCTCAGAGACACAGTGCAGGAATTAAATCCTCAAAATAACAAATGATTCCCAAATCAATCAGCTGGAAACCACACAACAGGATTTAATCTGAACAGCACACAGGACCAGCTACAGAACAATCTTCTGATGGTGGCTGTAGTGTGTTCAATTCAGCACTTTTGGAGGATTTTAAGCTTTATTTTTTCAACACATGACTATTCAGCTTCAGAAAAGGGGGGAAATTTATAAAAAAGCCTTGAAAAGCAGCAGCCAGAGCAGCTCATGGAAGAGGCTGTCAAAGCACTGAATGTTCATGGCAAGGCTCTGCTGCTCACAGAGAACAAGTGGAAAGTCTGAAGAGCAAAGCAGACTACAGAATCAACAAAAAAGAAACTTGACTTTAAAAAAGTAGTATTTATGGGCTGTGAAACAAGTCCTCTTTGAGAACCAACTTGCAAAGGACATCAGTTGTATCATAGAACAGCAAGTCTGCCAGAATGCTGGTGGCATCAGGTGCATGGGAAGGGAGCATTCAGATCCCAAAATCACTGCAAGGATTTCACAGTGACAACTGCCTGGGAAGTTAAGTGGTGTCCATGAAGTGCAGTTTCAGTAAGTGTATGCTAATTCACAGAGGTAAACCAAAGTGCACCCTAGACTGGCCCCTCAGGAAAGTGATACTGAAATAATGATAGATACTTATTTAACCATCTGAGAGCTCTAAAGCTACCAAGGCAAGCACTGGGTTAGAATTTGTTAGGGAAGAACAAAGAACCAAAACTCAGAAGTAAGCAAATGCATAAGTAGGCAAAGAACACCCACAGATCAAATCCTGCATGCATTTCCTATAATTAACAAAAATAAAATGCTACAATAAAGTCACAAAAGGAGAAGAAAAATGATCCAGCTATAGGAGGGTTCCTACTGAAGAAAGTACATTAAGTACAACTCTTCAGCTTGCAAAAACATAATGACAAGGAGGAGAACAGGCAAGACAAATTACTATAATACCATGAAGAACAAAGTGAATGAGGAAACTACTACAGCCAGAAATTAGGAAGGCAACAAGTAAGGCCAGGAATAGGAGCAAGTCAGTGTTTAATACGTGACTGAATGAGAGAAATATCCTCAAAGCAAGACAAGTGCCAGCAGTCCCGGTCCAGCAGTCAAACAGGGCAGCTTGTGCCACAATACACAGCTGCTGTGCATGAGGCAGAGGCTCCCTAAGAAGGATCCCAGTGTGAACACAAGCAGCTCTGCTGGGTTAGACCAGCTGTGCATTTTGTGCATAAGCACATATGACAGGAGTCATAGCAATTATTTCAGAGGAAGTATTATCCCTACTACACATGCCCAGAACACAGGCTCACTGATCTGTGCTGCAGAAGTGGCCTGTGCACTGAAACCTGTGGGGGTTTGTGCCTTTTCCAGCTTCTCCTGAGTATCCAATGTAACCCATCCCAGGAGAGCCTCACCACAGCTTGGAAGCTGGCAGGTTCTCAACTCTCAGTTGCCCTCCTTGTTGCATCTATTACAAGTTGCTTAAGTGCTTTCCACACCAAATTTAAGTTGTCATTACTGACATGAATATGCTTTTAAATACACCTCTGGGAAAAAAACAAACAAACAACAAAAACTATGCCAGACAAGCTTTAGTGTAGGTTTCCTTGATTTCTGATAAGCCTAGGTAGGCTCTGATAAGAGCACTGCAGATCTTGATGCTTTGGCTTCAGGAGAATTTCCTCCTTTCTTAAGAAATTCAGGGCTGGACACATGAAGAAAGACTAAAAGGGAATTCTCCCCAAAACACTTGGTGTGGTACAGACAGCAAATTCCCACAATGAAGTCACACAGTTTTATTTTCTTTATTCCTTTCATGTTATCCCTTCATAGCATAGAGGAGCAGTATACTTTAAAAACAAGGAAAATCCTAGGCTATATTCAAGGTGAATTATATCCTTCACAGTCCATTCCATAATTTTTACTAAGTAATATTAGCACACAGAAAAGGCTCACAGTTCAGTGACTCAAGATGCCCCAGAAAACACAGACTAATCCTATCCCATTTTAGTTTAGATGTTTATCACAGCTCAGATAGCACCATTAAAACTCTCTATCCTTACTTTTCACTCCAAATTCAGGCATGTCCAGCTTAGGATTTGCATTCCAGATGTGAGCCCAAGCTCGAAACATAAGGGGTCTTAGTCTTCCTATAAAACTTTCCTTTGTGCAGTTCAAATTCTTCCATGACATCATTGAATTAAAACAAAAATTAAAGAAGTCCAGAATGAGACTAGAAGAATCCTCTGATTTCCAGGCCAGCCTTTTGCTCAGCATGAACAAACAGCAGCTCTGCATCACAGAACATGATGGGCTGGTCCATAGATGGTAAAGGTCCACAGAAGGGACCTTTAGAGATCTAATCCAATCCTCCTGCCCTGGGCAGGGACATCTTCACTGCATCAGCCACCGCTTTGTCTAGCAGAGTCTTCAAATCCTCACAGAACAGATGTTTCACAAGGTGTCCAGGCACCACTGCCCAGGGTTTCAGTCTTCCCATGAAAATCTTCCCTTGTGTCCTACCTATACCTTTCAAGTTCTGTTTTTTAACCACTGCCCCTTGTTACACTGTCTGGCACCACTAAGAAGAGTTTGCTTTCAGGTTGTTGGAAGTACTCAATTACTTTTCTCTGACATTCCAAGCAGATTGTCCTTAGCCACCTCCTCTCCCAGTTCCACAAACTCTTCATCACCCACAATCTTGGCAGCTTTTTGACCTTTCAGTTTTTCTATATCCTTTCTGACCTGGAGGTTCAAAAGGAAATTCTCAGCTCACAGAGCAGTGAGTCATGGCAGAGTTGGAGATACAACACTGCTTTGCATTTCAGGTTTAGCTATACAATTTTCCTCCTCTTGCCTGGTCAGTTTTGTTCACCAGCACCCCCAGCAGTTATTGACTGAATTGCAGAGTTGCAACAACTCTTACCTCAAGGGAAAGGCTAATTACTTGAGACTGTAGGTTCTTTCAGATGTTAAGCCTTATTTAACAGGCTTTAAGCAATGCTTTAAGTGTTCAGCATGCATTACAAAAATATCCAGTGATTTTAATTGCAAATTTCCTTTTCCTTTCAAGACTAGGAAACACCGCATAACAATTAGTTATTCACAATTAATTCTGCATGGATCACTTCAAAAATCACACTCAGGGGAGAGCCACAGATCGGCCACATGGCTCTGAGAACATACAAGCCACAGCCATGCTTCTCAGCAGAGCTCAGGGGACAGAAGGGTGAGAAGAGAGCACTCCTTACTCAACCAGGACAGCCAGAACTGGAGGACAGGTAAGGCAGAGGGTTAAACGTTGTGGAGGGCTAGCCTGAAGACTTCGTTGGTGCACACCCAGGCACCTTGAAAATTTTTCAACAAAAAGGTTTGGTGGAAGCCTAGAACTTGGTCATCATCTGCCTGAGCATGACAGGAGAAATACATTACTAGGTGAAGCACACTGAAGATACTGGGTGACATTCTGGATGAACATTGGCAAAGCAGGGCACACCAAAAAGAATTGACTTCTAAAGGCTTGAACTGATGCCTACTCTTGCTAGCTGAAGCAAGCAAGCAGCACTCAGACAATGAACAGCAATAAAAACCAACAGGATTAGAATAAATGGATGTATATTTATTATACCTCTACAAAAGAATAACCCCACCCAAACATTAATACCTATCAGCATTCATTAAAGAGGATCTTTGAAAGCAATTACTGCACTGCTTTAACCATTGAATTAGATCCCTGCTTGTGACATTCACCTGCTTACATGCTCTGTTACTCTGCAGCATTGTCCCCAAGAAACTGTTGTGCCCAAGCCCATCAATGCAGGTGATTATTCTGCTGCAAAAGTTTTGGGGTGGGTTTTTGTTTGTTTGTTCTTTAATTTATAGTTTATTCTGGTATATTAGCATGCTGCTGGTGGTCTTGGAAATGCCCTTCCTTGTGCAAAATTCTCTTACAGTTCTCCTTGAAAGCAACACATGCAGGCTGAGCAGCCACGCCTCTAGGAAGGCAGCTTTAAATAACAGTGAATATGCAGCTCCACGTTTGCCTGTTACAATGTTCCCTGCTCACCCAGCTCCATGTGAGCCTCTTGTTAAAATGCACCCCCTGCACCCAGTTGTTCTCAGTTCCTGTTTGTACACAGAGCAGCACTGAGATGCAGTAGAATACCTGTCAGCATGTGTGAATTGGCATGAGAAAAAAGCATTCTCTACATATGACAGCCAGGTTCATTCATGCCACAGACTTTTCCTGGTATTTCAATTGTCCACATCTATAAATATCACACAGGGCAGAAGAAGCATGAAGTTCAAGTTTTAAGTTGACTTTCTGGACATTTGTTCTGTGAGAAGCAGTGTTCCTAGGAATTAAGATGTGATTCTTAAAGCTAAGGTTTGAGACACATAAATGTAGAGAGTGGAAAAACATTTCCTCACCTACTAAATTTCACAAGCAAGTTGGATTTGATCATGACAGTAGGTATACTTTAACCCAATATGTTCTCTCCAAATATCTGGATGCTCTAACACATGATCCCCAAATTATACTGAGTAATTTCAGCTTGCTGAAATTACTCAGAGGTTAAAAAAACCATCAGAAAATACTACTCCAAGTCATGGTATTTATGGAAAGCTCCCAGACTGCATTTACAATCCCTCCATATTAATAGATTATGATTTGAGAAAACCCAACATCTTTACAAAACCTTTTAGAATTTGGTCTTGCCACAGGATCCAACACAATCACTGCTGCAAGCTGTAATCTGCTTGATAATTGTGCAATAACCCTAAAAACATGACTGTGCAAAACAAGGTTCAGATGTGACTGACCCAAGACATGGAGTCAGAAGGTGTTGCTCACATCACAGAATTTTGTGCACACCCAAGAGCAAGGCTGAGGAGATCACTCTGTCCTGTAATTCAGTGTTTTCCATGGAGTGTGTGCAGGTGGGACTGAACAACAAAAGCTGGAATCCAGCTTGCAGCTAGGAAGCAGGAGCAACTTTAATGAGAGCCAAAGCTGTCTGTGTTAGGTTTAGCAGGGGACGCACTACACTGGGCACTGCTCTTCTCAGCTGCCCAGCCCAAAACAGAGAACAGCTTAGCAAGCAGATTCAAACATTCAGTCCTGTGTCTGCTTAGTAAACAGGACAGGGTCAGTGGGAGTCTTTGACATGAGAGCTGCCATCGAGTTAGCAGGAAAAGGAAATCTAAACAGCTATTTTAAAACAAACTGGGTGCAGGTAACTCTAAAGACTGGATAGCATTAGAGGCCTGACTTCACAGCATGGCTGGACCAAATGAACTCTGATAACTTTAACTACTGCTACATAATTTCACATTTTTTAAACTAGTACCACCCACTGTGAGCAAGTTCTGCCTGCAGCTGACTTTACATACAGAGTATTTTTTGCAAATGCCAGGACAATGCCTTTCATTCATACTAGCCTCATTAATCTACAAGTATGTGGCCCTGGTATATTGGTAAGTTTACACAGTTCAGTAGTATCACTCACACAGCAATATGGTCATACTAAGCCTGAAAAATAATCTGATTCTTCACAAGAAGCAGCTGTTTCAACAATAAGTGTTTGATCTCAGAGGCAACATTCCCTCTGCTGAATCAGATTTGGTTACAGAGGTACTGGACTGTGCTAACACCAGGATTGTAGTCTCATGTCCTGCAACAGGAAAGACAAATATGGACTCACTGAAGGGTGGTCAGTTAACAAAATGAACTCTGCTACATCAGAGCCCAATGCAAACATTCCATCAAGGAGGATGTTACACTAGATGTGCTTAAATTGTCCAAGAACACTGTGACAATGCTTTTAAAAACAAGAGAGGACACCAAAACCTCACTTCATCAGGGTAAGGGAAATACTGATGCCTCTATAACCCACATGGTATTTGTCTGCACAGTAAAATCCACAATAATTTGCTTGGCAGGACATGACTGTCAAAATACAGGTGGTGTACACAGAACTAGGCATCTGAAGGAAGGAGCTTTTCTTGACAGTCTTGAACAGCAGAGGAACAATATTCCAATGCAAGCTTACCCCTGTTCCTTCCTCACCCAGGAGAGCATTTAAATGTATTCAGAAATCAGATTATTTAGAATCCTGCAAAAATCAAAGACATAAGCATTCATTAAGCTGTAATGGAAAGAGTTTACCTTAAGCTGTCCCACTACCATACTGAGTATACAGCTATCAGGTGTAGGTTGGTGGTCTTGTGCTGTGATGCTGTGTTGTATTTTTTGGAAAGGGAGGCTCTGCAATGAAAAGAAATCAAAGTAAGGAAATGCACAGTAAGTGAATTATTTAGCTTACAAAACAAAGATTGAGCAAATCCAATGTTATGAAGTGTTAGACTACTGTGGCAGTACTGCACAGGGAGCTGTTGCAGATGAGGGCACTACTCATGTGGGGCAAATTTTAACAGCTGTGTTTTTCAAGCATCAAAAGAGGAAATAAATGTCACCATACACCATAGTAAATGGTCCCTTTTCCTAGACTAACTGCACTGCCTGAAGGGCTTCAGATCATCTGTAAGCTCAAAGTTCTTAGGATGAAGATCAAACCTCTGCTCTGAACTGTGTTAAACAATTTTATCATCCAATACTTGAGGTTTACCAGACAACTCCTAATTTGCTTCTTTGTTAAAGTGGCTATGAATGGAAAGGAAAAGTGGATGAAATCTTCAAGAAATCCTCATATCCACCCTTCCCCTCTTTAATTCCCTTGACACTCAGGTAGCCAATGATGGTTTGTGTGCAAGGAACACACCTGGAGAAACATCAGGCACTGGAGAGTAATTCCTATCTTTCAACTGAGACCACTTGCACATTCCAACATTGACAATGTCAAGCAGTGAACATGAAATATCTGGGAGATCTCAAGAGTCCTGTCGCACAAATGCAATTTTGGGACTGTTCTCCCAAAAGCTGCACTACTGCTAGGTGCTTTAGTGGCAGTTCAGCATGGATGGAGCTCTGGGTGACCATGTGGCAGATACTCAAAGTCCAGGAACTGCACAGGATGGCAGCACGTGGACATTGAAACCTCAGGTGGCACTTGGATGCCTTTGCTGCATTTCCCTGATTAGGAAACATCCAAATGCATACTCCAACAAGTTCTGCAAGTTCTGCATTTCCCTCTAGTGGAAGCAGCCTCAAAGACTTCCTAGAAGGCCTAGGTAGAGACAGAAATGATGCTGTAATGGATATGAAGTACAGTCTTGGTTTTAGAAGCCCAAGGCTCTAGGAAAATTCCAGGAAGCTAAATCCTTGGATAACAGAACACAGAAACTGTGGAAGGATCAGGACCTGAGGAAGCAAATAAAGTGTAGGGAGCAGCCCTCTAATTAGAGGGATACTATTGAAGAACAACCTTTAATAAAGCCTGGGGTGTTTCCTCTTGGCTGGGAGTGCAATCCCAACCAATTCGAAATGCAAAGTGAACCAACTGCTTTGTAACATGGAACAGAGATATAGTAACAACACAAATCCCGAGCCTTCTTTGCTGAATGACCAGCAGACTGCTTTCCAGGGTCACCATCCCAAACCTGAATGAGCAACATGCCCCCACAGCCTGCACAAGCACAGGCTGGGAGTTCCTTTGACAAAAGTGTACTCCAAAGCCTAGTCCCACCTCAGCACAAGAGCTTCTTGTTGAACAAGCCCTGCAAAAAGATTCTCTTGAAAAGGCAGAGGGATGAAGGGGAATGAATTCAATTGTGTCCAAGAAGGAAGGAAAGGTTTTGGAATCAAGAGCTCTGCAAAATGGTGACAAGGAACCAAAGACAAGGCTGGGTGAGACAGTGCCTGTTTCAAGTACCTGATCCCACAGGACAAGAGGAAATGGCCTCAAGCTGCATCAGAAGAGGTTCAGGTTGGACATTAAGAATTTCTTGACTGAAAAGGCTAAGCACTGGAATGGCCTACCCAGGGATGTGGTGGAGTCAGCATCCCTGGAAGTGTTCAAGAAACAACTGGGCATGGCACTTATGGCGCTATGGTTTAGTATGGTTTAGAACACACAAGGTGGTGTTCAAAGGTTGGACTCAATCTTTTCCAAGATTCTGTGATTGTCCTCTTCAGAGGAAAGGACCCCACATAGCTGGCCAGCCTAGTGAGCTACTCATGTGATGCACTGGGAGAAATCCCATTGGAAAGAGTAGGAGTGTAGGTGACAGGAAAGATCACTAATTTTTAGGATAGGCAGAGACTATCTCAAAAGGATAACTGCTTATAGACATCCACCTGTACTGGAGCAAAGGATTCTGTGGTATGAAAGGTACAATAAAAGTGTCTAAAAAGCATGGAGCCACACAACAAGCAGGGTTTTTACCATCCTCTGACATTAGAAATTGACTGGTTTTTCACTATGAAAACTATGGAATCTCCTTGAAGTCAGGTAAGAGAAATTCGGCAAGAATAAAGTTGAGTAGCATAAACTCAAGAATACCTGTCTCAGCTTCCTCCTAGGTCCAGTATGTTCATGGAACTATGTAATTATTATCTCAAATGCTCAATGTAAATCAGGCTGCCCCTAATTAGCACAGGCACTCTCTGTGAAACAAGTCCAGCACCAATTAGGACAGAAGGAACAAGTGCCAACTCTGAACTGCTTAAGAGGTACAGATGTGCCAGGCCTGCAGAGCAATGCCCTACCCTGTTAGCAGATTGAAATGTGCCTTACCACTGCTGTCACACAGCAAAGAATCTGATCTAAAAGAAAATGCTACCTCTTTGTGCTCCCATCACTTCATCAGCCAGGCACTGAAGAACACAAGAATGCAGAAGTGTGAGAGAACTTCAGTGTCAGACTTTCAGGGATGTGCTGAACTGAGCAAGCAGCTCCAGCAGCAGAGTAGGTGAGCACATGAAGCTGACACAGCAAAGGGAGCCCAGCAGCTCAGTGCTGACAGAGGAATGCTGAACATCAGAGTCACTGTAAGCTGATACAGCCCATAATGAGCCACGGCAGTGGAAGGGCACAGAGTAACTTCAGTGCATTTCCTCCTTACTTCAAGCAGATGGATACAAGCCAGAAAAAATTCCCCTAAAGCAGAGTAGTGTGTCTTCACTCACCAATTACAACTGCAGCAGGGACATAAATCCAGAAAGGCCACCTTGCACCAGAGAGAGGGAAGGTAAAGATGAGCTGTGTCACAGTGGGCAAGGGGCTGGATCTGCACTGGGCTGAATCCAACGCAGCAATCAGACACTGTGGCCAAGCAAATGCTTGGCTGGTTGGGTATCTCAGTGGCTGCAAGCCCAAAAGTCTAAAGAACACTGAGTACACAAACAAGCAACCCTGGAGCTTGGGTATCTCCTCACCTACAAGCAAGCAGTTGCTGCTGTTCCTGAGATGTGCAGCCTTCTCAAAGGCAACACAGGTACCTAAAGCACAGACCTGAGGCCAAACCTCAGTCTTCACAGTTAAAGATGCCTCAGGCAAAAGGAGCAATTCCAAAACACAGGAGCAGTAGCTGTGCAATAAGCCAAGTGTCAATTTACAATTATTTTTCTTCTCAATGTGTAATAAAAATGTCTGAAATACCATACTCAGAGCAGACTGTCTGGTGACCTAAAAAGCATGTCCTCTGCATATCTTGCAAGAGAAACAAACTTTCTGGTCTCCTGACAGCTTACAAGTACCCCCAGTTTTATAACAGAAGCATGGATTTACTCTAGAAGATAAAAATTCTGTTATATAACTAAACAAACATAGAATTCCAGTGTCCTCTCACTTGCTGGAGAGGAAACACGTTTCAAAGTCCTGAACCATACCTGCTCATATCTGAACTGCTGACAAATCTGCATTGAGGATAAGTCAGCTTCTCCACTATAGAATTTATTTGCAGTTTAGGTATCAGAAAACAAGTTGTTCCTTGCTGTAATGTGTCTAGCCTTTATCACAGACAGATCCAAGTAACAGGTTTGTTATTGCTTCTTCCTTGGCATGCCTTAAAAGAGCAAAGGCACCTTTCACTCATCTAGATCAGAGGCAGCTTATGCATTAGACCTTTTAAAAAAAATAAATCAATAATGTCAAATACAATTGCAGTCACAAAATAACCTTGCAAACTATGGAGTCAATTAACATTCCACCATTAGAGCCATCAGTGGAATAACCCACTACACAGCAGTAATTCATAACATTTATTGAAGACCTAAGCTGGAAGCAAGTTCAAGATTTTTTGAACTGCTTAAGTCTAACTCAAATTTTCAGAAACAATTATCTTCTAGTCTTCATAACTGTTTCCCAAAACATTCAGTAAGGATTACAGACTTACAGTGAGTTTTTCAACAATGGCTGCTTTGCCCTGGAACTGCTGTCCTTCCCACGTAAGGCATGATGCATCAATCTGGGGAGAAAATATCATCAACTTAGGTAACCCTTACACAATCTTAATAAGAGACTTTGTTTATTGAGCATAAATCCTCAGAATCCAGCTATTTGAAATCTACCTCAAAGGGACATAGAAAGAAACCAGCAAAATCAATTGAAGAAGTTTAGAACAATCAACTAAAAATTAAGTAGACTGTATTTCATTATCATAAGTCTACCAGCAAAAGGAGTTCCTGCCTTTGGATAAAAGTCAACTTTGAGAAGAAAATCTAAAGGATAAAAATAAAAATTCTACAGACACAAAGTCAAGCATGTGGAAAGAGAAAAATACATGAAGAAAACTGACAACATGAGTTACACCACACCATGGCAGTACTCCAACTCACCTAACTCAAGCAATTCAAAAGTGACAGGCCAAATCCCTACCTGGAATAGGTGACAAAAGTCTAATGGACTTGGATTACACCACTAATGATAAACTGAATCTTGTGATGGAAGTAGTGATACAGGAATACAACCCAAACCTAAGAGCTCCCTGCTGCATTCCTGCATGCTATAAAATTTGTTTGCTCCCCCAGGGTCTCTAAAGGGAAAAACCTCATCATTGAAAGCTCATTTCCACAGAATCTCCCCAAATTTAGACAAATTGTGACCTTGGTGCATTTCAGCCACACAAAACAGTTCAGGAACTCCACAAACAACACATATCAGTGACCTACACAATAGTTCTCCCAAGGACTCTCCATTGAATGATGGAAGGCAGAAAGATCCTAAGGGTGAAAAAAAGCCAGGAGTTCACTGTGTGGAAGGCCCTATTCTCCAGGAATTCAAATTAGTTTGTAGTTACCACCATTTTGAGGACTGAATGTATTTTGGTAATAAAATACTAACTACTAAGAACCTCTATATTTAGAGCTATGATTAGAACACAAACTGCTTGGTTTTCTTCCTCTTTAGGCTCTGGACACAGCTTCTTGGGCAAAGTAAACCAACAATCTGGCAGGTAGCAAGTACACAACAATCCCAAGAGCAAATGGTATCAGTGCTGCTGGATATTGCTGAGGTATAAGAAGGGGTGTCAGAGGGTGTTGAACCATTTCAACCCTCAAGAGCTTGCTGAAACTTCACACAGCTCATCCAGTGGATGAAAAACCAGCCAGAAAAACAGGATATGCTGCTACAGACTTGCCAGCCTTGAATGTCTTGCTGCAGCTCCTCAGGCACCCAGGAGCATTCCTCACCATCAGCAATCAACTGCACACACAAAGCACTTTGCAAGCTCTGGAGGAATCTTCCCTCAAAACTAAAAGCTGATGTTCCCTGGGTTTGTTAATTATAGTTTTTAATTCTGGTATCCCAGTCTACTTCACCCCAAACAAGAAGCAAAAATAAAAATCTAATGTTTGAGGAAATTTAAACTAAATTTACATTCATTTAACAAGTTATTCTACATGTTTAAAATTTATATAAAACTGTAAATCTATTTTAATGTTCAGAGAATTAATATAGCGTGAGGTCCAAGAAACACGTGCAAGAATTGCTAAACACAATTAGGGAGGAATTAAATTACATCCCACTTCAAGAGGGATCCAAGCAAATTCATGAATGTAAATCAATGGCAAACTAAGATTAGAATGTTTGCTTTTACAGGGCACTTCATCACAGGATTATCATTAAAACCCCCCCAAAACAAATCACTGCCTACAGCTAAACAGAGCTTTTGTGTCTGTCTATAAGGCAAACAAAGCTCAGAACAGAAGTGAAACATAAAAGAAAAGCAATAAATTAAAGTGAGTGTGATTGCACTGACTGGCATTCTGGAGTCAGGATAAAGCCCACTATCCCACCCTGTGTATTCTCACACATCAAAACAGGGAATGCCAGACAGATATTGGATAGAGCCCAGCTCCCTTTCTGTGGATACTTACATATATTGCTCCTAACTGAGTCCTGTCTGCATCAAAAAGCTGGTAGTAATGTTGTACAAAGCTGGATCCAATCTGCTCCCAGATAGGCTTGTCTCCCATTCTGAATCCTCAACCAGAGCCAGTGACTACAAAACAAACAAACAAAATCATCAGGATCACAGGAATAAGTGTAACACTTGGCTTGAGTATTAGAATCAAGAAACACAGATCCTCTCAACTGGCCTGAATTTTTCTTTGGGATAAGTAGGACAAACTCATTTCCCTATCCTAGACTTGTAAATAAATGTCTTGGATACTGAATTGTTCAATTTCTAATTACAGATTTGGTTTGTAGTGCTATTTCAGTGTGAGGTCACATCTCTTGTACAAAAGTGGAGAAGAAGAACAAAACCAAGTGTTACCACCATCTTCACATATTTCAGAAGTTACACCATCTGAACAAGCTGCCAAGTGCTCACTGTTTCAGCTTTATCTCATTTATTGTAAACAACTGACCTGTTAACATGGATTGTCTGCAAGTGGCTTACACCAACTGATTCATGTATTTAGCTCCTCAGATATTTCACCACCCACAGGCCATTCTAAGAGTGTCCTGTCAATGGCACATAAGAATTAATTCACTAGCTCATTGTTTAACACAACCTTACTGCCCATCCTCTTCTATCCTGTCAATCAGGCTGAAGTAGACTGGATGTTTATCATTGAACCAGTAATAAGTTCAAGATACAAACCATGATTTTTCATAGTGGTGAGACTCTGCAGTTCCTAGAGAAGGTGCTGAAGGCATCCCACACCTCTGAACACAAACCCCTCTGTTCCAGAGGAATTAAGCACAGAGCTTCCACTGCAGTCTAACAGGCCCAACTGATGGCTTTATCACAACATTACATTTTTCAAGAAAGCAAATTAATTTTTATATATCCTGATCTTTCTCTGAAAGTCTGAAGAATTGTGCTAAAATTCAAAACACAAAAATGCTGCACTCAAACCCCACTATGTTATATTTTAGGACCTGGGTTCACCTCAAGCAAACTGTATTTGCTTAACATCTAGATCTGTTAGCCACTAATCCCTCTTTGCAATCCCTGCCCAGGAACCTTGGAGTTACAGGTTTAAATTGCACTGCAAGCCTGGAAAGGTATGAAATTCTCGTTTAGGACACAGGACATAATAGTTGTTTTGGCTTCCTTTAGCTGTCAATTACTCACACACCTGTATAAGACTTGACAAATTCCTAAGAGAAGCAAAACACACACTCCCAAGAACTCTACAGAGGGTACTCCCAGGCCCAGCTTTCTGCGCACATTTGGGCAAAAAAGCTCTTTTCATATTTTAGACCTTTGGCCGTCTGAGCTTTACTCATACAAATGGGAACTGAAATGGGTTCAGACACCAGGCTCGAAGTTTTAAGGTCATACAAATTTGGCCAGACTTACAGAAGAGCAAATCTCTTTTATCAGATCAATGGCCTAACAGCAGGTAGCATCTGTGTTTTTAGGGTGGTCAATTTGATTACCAAGAACAACTGTTATCACAGCTTTAAACATCCCTATTTCACAATCAGACACCTGGGCAGCAGAGTCAATGTCACTCACCAAGCCTGCACACTAACATAAAAATTAAAAGTCTTCTTGCCACACCACTATTGTTTTAACTGCTCCAAAGAGATCTACAATCTGGTGTTAGTCACCATCATGAGCACTCCACTGACACTTGCAGTACATTCCTCAGTCTGGAGGAGTTTACCCAGTGTGGTCACTCCTCTGGGAAAACACATTGCACATTAAAAAACACCCAAGTACAACAGATTTAAAAAAAAAACAAAACCAACCCCACACTCACCTCCCAAACAGCTTAAACCTAGTTCTTTACAAATGAAAAGGCTGTATTGATTGCACATCCATAATTGCTACATACCAGCCTAACCTGGAGTTGATCCAGAAATCAAATAACTTCAGCCTGTATTAGGGGATTTTATGTTGAAGAAAAACCACCCTAAAACCATGGCACCAACTCCCTGGAAACTCTAGTGAGTGATGTCCACCCTGCTGAGAGTTGGACCCATGTCATATTTGGAAACCAGGTGTAGTAGAATTTAAGTTTGATGCCTGCAGTTTCCATTCCAGACCTGTGGGTACCTAGAAGTGTGTAGTCTGGGATGGCTGCAGTGGAGCCAACAGTCACCACAGGTGAAAATCACTTGATTCAGTTTTTATGGATCATCATAGCTTCACCTTCCAACTCATGAAGTTACATCATCATCAGATATTCCTAAACATTTAAGGGCAAATCAAATTGACCACAATGAAGCTCAGCAATCACAGCTAACACTGAACTGTTACAAAGTAACCAGCAGCTTATTCTTCTGAAGCTAAAGAAGTTCATGAGCTGTTGCCATATCAAACCTCCCCACACACAAGATGTGCATTCACCCTTACCAGCTCCCTGTACCATCCTACAAACCCAGGATCAAGCTTTATGCCAGCACTGCACCTCATTTAGTCCCTCAAGGCACAACAGCCTCACCCAGCACCAGATGCCTTCTGTTCAATCCTGAAACTGTGAGAAAGCCTTAGAGACTGCAAGGAATGAAAATTCTTACTTTAAATATGGAAAGTAGAATTACGGTTTCTAGATCTAAAAAATGAGTATGTTAGCTTGCTACCTCCTCCTAAAAAAAGTACTTGTATTTTTATCAGTAAAATACTATTAAATAAATAAAGTAAAAAACAGCATCAATTTTACCAGTTATGATATTGATTTTGTCAGAAATGAGAATGAGCTAAAAAAAAAAAAGTGTTGAAATTAACGATTCTTGACTCTTTTGTTTTTTGTTTGCTAAAACCTTACTCTCTTTCCTGTGCCATTCATATATGGTTTTGCTGAACACTCATTCTTCCTGGCAAGGTTTATTTTCCTTTTCTGATTTGTCACCTTTTCCTCCATGTTGTCTTGTGTTTTCTGCCTGTCATTACAGCTGTAAGAAGCTTAGAGATGTACCTAAAGAAAGAACAAGATGGGAATGATCTGTGTCATCAAGCCCAGTCCTTTTCAGTGAGACACAACCTATACAAGACTGTATCAATACACTTATCAGTACAGTATTTTAATGAGATAAATATAATATAATATAAAAGGCTTTAAGATCTATTGCAAACCTATGAGGAAAGCAGAGGTTCTGATGTTATCAAACACTAGGGCAACACAGAGGTGCTTCAGAGCTATCCAGCCAAATCCATCAGTGCTTCACTCAAATCTGTCCATGGTTTCAGAAACAAGAATATTCACTTAACAGAATGCCAGATAAAAGACGTTTCAATAAACTAGAAAGCTCCCAAGATGGGGCTTTCTTTAAAGGCAGCTGCTGCAAGTTACTATTGTGTAAGTGCACTACTGGATATTCCACCTTAATTCCCCATGGAAAAGGAGATAATTTCCCTAAACTAATTAATTTCCTTGCCTTTGTCACTTCAAACCAAACCTACCTCCTCACATCCACTTAAGGACATCACAGATAGTCCATTTAATTAACAGCTTCTTCACAAAAGCACAGTGGTAAAGCTGAGCTACCAGCACATAGTTAATAATACTTAATTCACATTATTCAGTCTATTTCTTGGAAACTGCTCACACTAGAGAACTTATCCCCACCCCAAGTACCACCCAGCAGTCAGTGCTGAAGTGGAAACCCAATATACTGCACAAAAGCTGCAGCTCCCAGCAACTCTGTCTTCAACAGGTCTATGCTGACACTGCTGAACTGAAGTGCTTCTCTGCAGGGGCCTTTTACAGTGACATCAAAATAAAATTCTCCAATACCTTTGCCAGGCTGCACACTGACATGTCAAGAGTAAATCCCATCCCTCTACACATCTCTCATCACAATCCCTATGTATCTCATCCCACAAGGTACCAGGGCATGCCCAGTGATTGCTTTGCATCCATCTCCTTTGGCACATGGCAGACTGCAGCAGGAGCAGGACAAGCTGCAGGACCCAGGGAGCAGCAGCACCAAAGACAGAGCTGCACCCATAAGACAGAGCAGACCTAGAACAGAACAGAGCCTCCACATGGACTGTGAGTGACCTTGAGTAAAACCAGGATTACATGGCCTCAGGCAGACTTTTATATCCACAAAATCCAAAAATACAGAATCTTTTCCATTGTTTGTCCCAGCTTTGGTGTCTCTGTCCACACACACCCCTCTTCTATCCCTCCTGCCTTAGCTCTGGGTGTGAGATCAGCAGCACACCAGCACTGCCCATAACTCCTAAGGGAACTCAGTCCTTAAAGAGACTCATTTCTGCCACCAATCTCGATGAAACCTCCTCCTGCTGCTTCCTTAGAAGCTACCAAACACATGATTCTCTGTCAGTTTGCTGCAGCACAAAGTTCATCTTTCTGCTCATGCAGCACCACCAGAGCTACTCAGAGGGGTAGCTTGAGGAAAAGTCACATTTTTACCTGAAAAAACAAGACTAATAAAGAGATTGCCTTCTCTGAAACACATAAGTGACATTGGGAGCAGGTGAGCTACTGTCACAGCTCTGCAGTATGGAGAAAGAACAAAAAGTTGCTTCAGCCAGCAGTTATACTTTACCACATTATCAGACCTGGACACTTGTAAGATTGCTGGTATCAACTAAAAAAACTAAGTCATTCTGAACTGGAGCAAGGTAGGCCTGCAATTCTAAAAGAATACCACATTTTCTGAAAAAATCAACAAAAACTAGCATGAGCAACAGTAAAGTATAAATTGCTAAAGAAAAACAGAGGTGGTCTGTCAGGGATTGCCATGTTTAAAAAGCAAGCTGTATTCAAAGAATCCATTAACAACCACCACAGGCAAAGAAGGTCTGTAAAGTCTTTCTGGTCTGCAAAACACTAAGAAAAAGCCCACTGAATTTAAAGAGGAAAAATCTCAAACCAGTACATTCTAATGCTAGTGGAGAAAATTGCCTTCTATTATCCAGTCATGACTATATTTAGTCCACAAATAATCTCAGCATAAATAAACCACACTCCCAGGATAGTAAAGCCACCCCAACACACCACCAAAGCTAAACTCTCTTAAGATTGAATTCAAGCTTGTTTTCTGGAAGATTTGAGAATCAGTGCAACAAAGTAGCACCAACACCACCCTGAAATCTGTGCTGCTGGCCCAGTGACACACGTGAATCCACATCAAACACGGTTCAGACCCTCAGCTGCTGCTCCCTTCACTACTGATTAGCAGGAGAAAATAAGGACAATGAAAGCACTCTCAGCTTTTTCAGTTCCTGATACTCTTGCAATTTCTACCAAGCAGGTATTTACCACAGATTTAAGTCAGCAGTCTTTAGACTGGTGAGTTAAGTAAAGCAGCAAACACTTTTAGACTATTTTTCCTTCAATTGCTTTTCTTTTGCCACTAGAACTTGCAAAGACAGGAGTGTCTCCAGTGTGCACTTTCTAGGAACACAATGAAACCAGCATCACAGGACCAGTTAATCTGCTTTTAAACAGGTCATCTGTTCAACTCCACCAACAACCACTTGATAACAGATCATCCTCTTTAGCAAAGGATACACTCCCAACAGAGAAACTATGCAAATTCTCACAGAATAACGCAGGTTTGCAAGGGCCCTCCTCCAGCTCAAAGGAGGATGACAAACCTGTTCGACTGCCTGAGTGCCCTCACACAGAGGGCAGCTGTCCCTGTCCTACCGAATCCCATCTGCTCCAGTTCTGCCCCCTGTGTCCTGCCCTGCCAGGGGGACCCTGAGAAAAGCCTGGCTCCATTCTCCTGGAAATGGCCTGACAGAGACTGCAGGCTGTGATTAAGCCCCACTCAAGCCTTTCCTAGAGTAAACAAGCCCAGGCCGAGCAGGATGCACAGTAACACAGGGATGCAGAAATACTGGAACTTACTGAGGGGCATTGCGCCTCACCAGCCATTTACCTTCATCACACTGCATCTCTGCCTGGTAAATGCCAATTCAGTGGTCAATCTTTCTTTCTCCATTTGAAAACCTATAAAATTTCCAGTTGAGGAACAAATTTCTGCATTCAGAAACCAAAGGAAAGAAGTGCTTCTCTGATGTATTTTCACAATTATCTCCACAGCAGTTGGCTGATCCATAGAGGAGAACCCTCTGTGAACTACAGCTCAGAAACCATTGACTTCAGAGACCTCCACCAAGTAATTGCCATTGACTGCTCCGTGCAAGAAATTACATTATTCTAAATATGCTTTTAGAGCTAAAAATAATTAAGTCTAGATATGTGAATAGTGAAAGGATGGAAAGGGAGAAAGGGGAAGATGACAAGGTCCAGACTGTTTCCTCCTGGGACATACATTTACTTTCCCCTTCTTAGTCTTTTTATTCCTCTACTCCAACTTCGTTAAAACAAATTAATGAGGGAATTATGCCAAGCTGAAGTGCATCTTTTTTTGTTAGAAATGTCAGCAAGTGCAAGGCCACTAGTACACAAAGCACCTGAGAAAGACTCTGGGAAAGCTTTCACTGTGCCTGCAGCTTGATGCTCATTCCAACTGCAGCCTGACAACCCAAGAGAGCCACACAGAGTCAGTCAGGATGATTTTCAAATATACAGATGTGTATTACACATAACTGCAGAAGAGAACATCTTGTTTTGTTGTTAAGCAAAAGCCACAATGCTACACAACAGCCTTTTTTTTTCAGAGTATTTTTCATGCAAGCCAAAAACTGAATTCAAGTTTGCAAGGCTGAAGCCACATTTCCTTTCCCCAAACTGAATGCAGGACTGCTTAGTTTTAAAAAAAACAAAACAGGGGAGGCACGGGGAAACTGGAGGGGAGAACTGCTACACCCTGGTTTTCATTGCCTTGTAGACACAGTAACAAAACATTTAATGGCCAAACTTGCCACAATATCTATGAGTTTCAAAACAACCTAAAAGGATTGTACTTGCAATGTTACCAGCTATCAGTATATACTGCAATTCCTAAACTTCCCATACTCTACACTTTCACTAACTACATGATCCTCTTATTAACAGGGACAAAAGAAATCCCAGCAGAGAGAACTGCAGAAAGTTGCTACCACTTGCATTTTCCTAAATACCTGAACAAACAGAGATGTTAAAGCAAATGTATTTCAAATCATCTAATAAACAACTTGCAACCTTTTAGACAAATAATTAGGGGCCCAGTGGGAAATTAATTAAATAGTTCAAAAGTGAGCCGAAATATCACCTCACTTTGAATGAGATTAGGCATTTTACTATACACAGTAATTTTGCTACTTCTGGGTGAACGTCTGTGAAATGCCTTTTTTGTTTTTGTTGTTGCTAAAAGAAAATTTAAAGTCACTAAACAAAAATACAGCAATCACTCCTTGAACACAACTTCTCAAGGCAAGAGCATTAACTTGGGATGGCAGCTGATTAAGGAATCAGAATTCACTTTCAAGCAACGTTTCCGCAACCAATTCCTACTTAAGCATTTACCTGGGCTTGTTTTTCCACAGTTCAACTGCAATACAGTAAATCCAGCTCTAAGATATATTTACACTGGAAATTATGGACTTCAAATGAGCTGAATTATTCCTGCCTCAGACAGGAAGTTCAATTTGAATTGCAAGAAGAGACTTTTGGGGATTTAAATGTCTTCGGAAAGCTATATCACATTAACTGACTGTAACACACTGTTTGCTGTTGTACACTTGCAGGTTTTGATTGTTTTCAAAGCTGAAAAGTGACAACAGTCAGAAAAGGGAAGAAAAAATTATTTCTTGCAGATCACACTGAAAATGGCAACTCAAAATAAAAAACTACATGGCTGCAGCAGATCACTGAGCACATGCACTTGGCCAGTTTCACTCCAAGGAAGCATGAACCTTTCACGTTCAATGTGACAAAGTGATTCAACCATGTCAGGTAACTTCAGTCCTCTTACAACCTTCTGGCAAGACAGAAAACAGCAAGAACATTAAAACCGAGTACATTTTCTGCCCTGCACAAACCATCTCCTCGCAGCTCCCGGTTCACGCCCTTTACTCTCGTCCCTGCCATACCGAGCCGTGGCAAAGCAAGACACCGACGGGCACCAGGCCGAGGAGAAGCCTCGGTACCTCTGAGGGTCGCGCCGGGGCCCGCCGGGGTGGCTGGCGGGGACAGCACGCCCGGGGAGTGCCGGAGCTGCCGGTGGGGCGCGGCGAGGCACAGCCCGCAGCTCCCCGCTATCCCCCGGCCCCGCCGGAGCGCTCTGCCCCCCGAGCCTGCGGGCCGAGCTCGCCCCTGCCGAGGCCCCTCGCTCCCCCTGGGGGACCCGGGTCGGGGCCGCCCACCCGCCTCAGACCACCCGCCCGCCCACCCACACGCGGGGCCCNCCCGCCCCGCCCCGCTCCGCCCGGCCCCGCGGCACGCCGGGACAGCGAGGCGCGCCCTCCGCCGGACGCGCGCTGGGAGGGGCGAGCGGAACTACAACTCCCGACAAGCCGCGCGCCGCACCCCGCGGTGGCTCATTTGAATGAGGGAAGGGGCCCGCGCGCCGCTGGCCCCGCGGCTGCGCCCCGGAGCATTGTGGGATCGTGGGGGAGCGGAGCGGAGGGGGGCGGTGCCCCTGGGGAGTAACGGGGACAGGATTGTAACCTTTGGGACGGGATTGTACCCCTTCGGGACAGGATTGTACCCTTTGGGATAGGATTGTACCCCTTCGGGACAGGATTGCGCCCTTTGGGATGGGATTGTACCCCTTCGAGACAGGATTGTACCACTTNATTTGAATGAGGGAAGGGGCCCGCGCGCCGCTGGCCCCGCGGCTGCGCCCCGGAGCATTGTGGGATCGTGGGGGAGCGGAGCGGAGGGGGGCGGTGCCCCTGGGGAGTAGCGGGGCCAGGATTGTGCCCTTTGGGACAGGATTGTGCCCTTTGGGATTGGATTGTACCCCTTTGGGATAGGATTGTACCCCTTCGAGACAGGATTGTACCACTTTGGGATAGGGTGGCACCCCTCGAACAGGGTTGCACCCCTCTGGAACAGGGTTGTACCCTCTGATGGTTCCCTGTTCCTGAGTATCAAAAGTCTTCCACGGAAAGTGGGCTGTGATGTTGCTCAGGTTGTGGGTGCGCACAGTTGTGTGTGTAATGTAAAGTGTGGTTTAGGTCTTCCCAAATGTCACACTGTGCCTGTCCAGCCTGATGTGGACATCCACAGCTCTTACATGAAGGCTTGTGGGGGTATCTTAACCTGGAATAAAGGGAAGGGGAGTCTGCTCAGCTCACTGCTTGATGGAAGCACAAGGAACAGAGCAAACCACAGGTAACAGAAGAAAGTGTCACAGCTTTTAGCTGAATGAGCAGTTCCATGGATCAGTACATTTATCACAACCTGAGAGCTGCATGTACACAGCATGAGGATGTCCTGGACAACCTGCCAGCTTTTCACCCTCTAGAACAGGCCCCTCCCAAAGGCTTTCTCATTTCCAGAGCTTTCAAACCTTCATTATTCCCAACCAAGTAACTCCTGGGATTCATCTGGGCTCAAACTTCAGCCTGCCTAAATAGATTTGGTGGGCTTTTGTGGAAGGTCCTCTTAGACCTTCATGGTTCACAGCAGAAAAGTCAATTTGCCTTTCCACCTCTGTTTTCCCAGGGAAAAAAAAAAATCAAAGCAAATCAAACAGCAGAGATCCTCAAAATCCAGGCCAGATACCCTGGACCCAGCCTTGCAGGTTCACTTTCTACTGAAATCTCTTGGGACCTCCAGACTCACTTTGTTCTGTGCAGGGGTGAAGAGGATGTGAAAGGCCATAGAGAGGCCCGGTGGCACCTTGTGGCACACACCACTGGGACCCACCAGCTGGAAATAAATTGAGCTCTCCAAGGTGACCTTCACCAGCTGAGGAACCTGAGGGGAAGACATGGAATGATGGTTTTGTGGAAACAGGTGGACATGCCCTGGTGCATTCCCCACTCTCCTATTCCAGCACAGAGTTAAACCTCCATGGCCCAGCACTTACCTTGTCCCTGTTCCTCAGAACCAGTGGTATTTCACAGACCTCACCAGGGATGCAGTTCTGAAACACCACCCCCAGTGGGCAAGGCTGAGGTGAGCTGTGATCCAGGCCAGCTGTTGAGAACTGGAGAGGCAGGAGAGGGCAGGGAGTAGTTCAGGTGATAGGAGAAAGATTCTGCACTGATCCCCAGTGAAGATTCTGAGTACATCTGCCCAGCTCACACTGGGGAAACAGTGGCTCTTCCACCTCTGCCCTGGGCTGATCAAACACTCCTGGACCACGCTTAGCCAGGCTCCAGCCAAGCTGCTCTTTCGGCACCCTCCTCAAATGTCACATCAAACAGCAAGGAAAAGGGCATGGAAAGGCTACCTTGTGGTGGGACGTCTCATGCTTGTGTTCAGGCTGGAAAATCTGGGGCAGATTCAGCTTCTTAGTGCTGGCTGGCCTCTGCTTGATGGTGAGAGACATCTTCTAGAAGGCAGAGGGAATAAGCTGAAAGGTGAAAAAACACCAACAGCCTCAGAAATGCACTTATTCATAGAGGCTTTTCTTGTTCACTTGCTACTGATAAATAATTTGTGATCACAGCCACTAGGACAGTTCTGGAAGCCCTGGAAGTTACTTGCTGAAATATTTAACATCAGTAAATTAATGATATAGAGCAGAATGCACATGCTGTAACCACGTGGCTCTGCCCCATTAGCCTCTCTGTGATTTGATGTGACATGCTTGGGGATTTCTGCTCTTTGGGCATTTGTTTCCCCTTCACTTTCACTGGATTGAGCTGGTGACCCTTGCAGAGAATGGGGAGGAGTTATGAGAACTCCCCTAACTCCATCCCTGCACAACACTCACAACCCACAGTGAGGAGATGTCACTGCTGGGTGAGTCTGAGGGAGGCAAGGAAGCAGTGCTGTGCCAAGGCTGAGGTGCACAGGAATGGGTCCAAATTTCAGTGCTCTCTTTTTAATTAGCACTTGTTTTCTCTGTCTGGCCTCACAGACCCCTCCTCAGAACAACACAGAGATGCCCTTGACAGAGCCCCAGCACCAGGGCATCTCCAGTCAGCAAAGGGACCTTTGTGGGTGGGAAGGAGGAATTGCCCTGACTCCACTGCTGGGCTGGATCTGTGCTCCACACAGGAGCTGACTCAGAACAGCTGGTCTGGAACCTGTTCTAGCTGGGGCCAGCCCAGTGTCTCAGGGTTCTAGGCAGAGTTTGAGCTGCCCTCCACATGCCAGGTGCCCAAGGGCAGGTTGGTGAGAGCAGCACAGGTGAGTGTCCAGTCTGACTGAAGGAATTACACAAAGGGGATGGAAAGAAGCACACACTCATGGCTTCAGCTTTACATTGGTTTCATTTGCAAGGCACTGGACTGTCCCTGAAGCAACACAAAGTGTTCCCTCCTGCACCAGGACAGCCCTCACCAACAGGATCACCCGTACCAGCTCCTAGTTAGCAGCATCCTGCTAAGGGCTCTCCTCAAATGCTGCGGAAGCACTTCAGCAGGACAGAGGGGTCTGCTTATTAACTCTGGGATTGAAGCAGCAATTTTTAGCCTGGATGCATCAGCTGAGGAAGCAATAACTGCCACACGATGGCAATGTCTGCTGCAGAGAGAGGCAGAGGCTCCTCCAGCCCGGGAAACTCCGCAGGAGCCTTCCACGGGGGCAGAGGGCGGTGTAAGTTCCTTGGGGCCCTTTAAAGAGCAGAAAAGGACAAAGGACGTGTGTCCCTTCCTCATAACCTGTCTCATTAGGGCCGGGGGGCCAGTGCAGGGCCCTGACCGAGGGTCAGGCATGGGTGGGTTTGTTCCTATCAGCCATCCGGTGAGCGCCCAGGGGAAGCGGCTCATCCTTTGCTGCTGGGGGTTTTTCCTCCCGGCGGATGCGGGCCGGGGGCTCAGGGGGCAGCTGCACCGCTGCCCTGCACCTCTGCCAGAGACAGACAGACTTGGCTCCAGCACTTGCGAGCACTTGCGACTCCAGCACTGCCTCATCCCTTCTGTCACAGCTCGCAGGAGCCCTCAGGGGGTCCTGCTCCTTGCAGTTGACTTGGTCCCTAAATTTCACCCCACTGGCCTGGAGTGGGTGAACCTGCAGTTCTCTGGAGTCATGGGCTGGGGTTGGACAGGGAGGATGCCCACACACTCTGTGGCTGTGGTTCAGGTCAGTGAGAAGGGACACAGACACGTCTGCTTTTTGTGCAGATAGTTCATTTTGTTTTGCTGCACAGTTATGAACAGGACTGCTTTTGCTCATAGCCCCGGTTTGACATCAGCACTGTCCCAGGGGAGGGAAATTGTTCCCCAAATAACACTTTGAATCCCAGACATACCTCATCTCTGCTTTCTTCAGTTCTCCCCTGCTGCCTCCTTGGGCTGATATGAGGAATCATAGCCTGGGGCATGAATCTCTTTTACCTTTATCCACAGCACCCTTTTAAACTATCCCCAGCAAGCAACAAAATGCTAATGGCTGGCATCTGTTACTCTTCTAGGCAACAACACACCCGCATTGACCCTAAAATCACACCCACAGCTATGAAGCAGGTCAGGAGCCCAAGAATTTCATGCATGAGGCAGTGAGACAGGCATGACGCTGTCACGGTTCCAGAAAGAAAGCTTGGCTAAGGCAAAAGCATGCTGCCCTGGAAACAGGCTGACTCTGCTCATCTGAATGCACTGTTGAGGGAGCAGCTCCACAGTGGGGTTACAGCTGAAACCCACGGGAGTGTGGAGGCTCTGGGCAGGGCTGGAGAGGGAGGATGCACCCTGTTCTTACAATGTGTGGTGCAGAAAAGCTGGAGTTAGGGAGGGAAGGCATCTGGTGACTCCCTGGTCTCTCAGCTGAGCCAGCAAGGCTTGCAAAGGGTTAAGCACCTGGGCAGGGAAATGCTTGCCTGGGCTTGTTTTTCAACCCAGCCCGTGAG
>VWYE01026873.1:73316-93188 GCA_013398995.1 Alaudala cheleensis
GAACCTGCAGTTCTCTGGAGTCATGGGCTGGGGTTGGACAGGGAGGATGCCCACACACTCTGTGGCTGTGGTTCAGGTCAGTGAGAAGGGACACAGACACGTCTGCTTTTTGTGCAGATAGTTCATTTTGTTTTGCTGCACAGTTATGAACAGGACTGCTTTTGCTCATAGCCCCGGTTTGACATCAGCACTGTCCCAGGGGAGGGAAATTGTTCCCCAAATAACACTTTGAATCCCAGATATACCTCATCTCTGCTTTCTTCAGTTCTCCCCTGCTGCCTCCTTGGGCTGATATGAGGAATCATAGCCTGGGGCAGGAATCTCTTTTACCTTTATCCACAGCACCCTTTTAAACTATCCCCAGCAAGCAACAAAATGCTAATGGCTGGCATCTGTTACTCTTCTAGGCAACAACACACCCGCATTGACCCTAAAATCACACCCACAGCTATGAAGCAGGTCAGGAGCCCAAGAATTTCATGCATGAGGCAGTGAGACAGGCATGACGCTGTCACGGTTCCAGAAAGAAAGCTTGGCTAAGGCAAAAGCATGCTGCCCTGGAAACAGGCTGACTCTGCTCATCTGAATGCACTGTTGAGGGAGCAGCTCCACAGTGGGGTTACAGCTGAAACCCACGGGAGTGTGGAGGCTCTGGGCAGGGCTGGAGAGGGAGGATGCACCCTGTTCTTACAATGTGTGGTGCAGAAAAGCTGGAGTTAGGGAGGGAAGGCATCTGGTGACTCCCTGGTCTCTCAGCTGAGCCAGCAAGGCTTGCAAAGGGTTAAGCACCTGGGCAGGGAAATGCTTGCCTGGGCTTGTTTTTCAACCCAGCCCGTGAGTGCATTTATTGTGCTGGGCCACTCAAAGGTTTGTTGGCTCTTGGAAGCCGTGCAGGCACATTTGCTGCCGCCTGTGTGTAACCCTAGGCACTGGCAGGAGCTCAGTGCACGCCTGTGGCTGAGGCTCACCAGAGAGAGACACCGGAATGAGGGGGGTGATAGCTCCAGGCTGTGATATCCCATTCCATAGGAAATGTGCTGGGATGGAAGGGCTCAGCCCAACCCGGGGGCTTGCCAATGCCCCAGCACAGCCACATCTCTCAGGCCATAGCACTGCACGTGGCAGTCCCCCTTGTTTTTGGGGCTGGCCCACAGGTGCCATCAGCCCTCATGGAGACACTACTGGGGATCAGCCCCACGGCTCCACTGGAGAGAGGTTTGGGGCTCCCTCTTTCACCCACCATCACAGCTTAACGATAACCTCATGTCAAACAGTTCCCACAGCCTTTGTTGGAAGGCTCACAGACTTCTCCTGCCCAGAGGAGATGGGAAGAGGTGAGCCTTTCTGAGAACAGGGCTGCTTCTGGTAAGCTCCTTCCTTTGAGACTGCCAGCGTGTGCAGACATGCCGAATGGAGAAGTGGGAAGAGGGGATGTGGAGAGGTGCTGGTTGTGCTGGCCCGTGCATGCCGTGGGCTGGCTCTGTGGCAGATGGGGACTCACAACATCCCAGGCAAAGGGCTGGGGCCAGGAGCTGGCTGTTCCTGCCAGGAAGACCCTTCCAGGACACAAGGATGCCTTGCTCAGGCACTGGCTGCTCCTGCTGACCTGGGAGGGAGGAATAGGAGGAGTAGAGCAGGGCTCCTGCAAATAGGCACATGCCTTATCCTCTCCCACAGCCAAGGCAGCAGGCCTGGCCTCAGGCTCAGGCAGAGCTGAAATTCCAGAGCCATGGCACTTTGCTGCTCCTGTATCTTCTGTCCAATCTACAGGGGCTCTGGAAGAATCCTTTTCCAGGAGGCAAAGGAGGGTAGAGCCCCCTTTATCACCCTGGGACAAAGCACAGCCACCCCTGTGCCAAGGGAGAGCCTGGCAGCAGCTCTAACAGCAGCCCTGGCCTCCTGTGACATGTGGAGATTTCTGTCTTGCCCCCCTGACCACTGTTGCTGCCACTCTCACCTCTCTTCCCTGCAGGGCAAGAAACAGTCCTTCCATGGATCATGGAATCACAGAACAGTTTGGATTGGAAGTGATCTTTAAATGCCATCCAGTCCAACACTCCCTGTTGTGGGCAGGGACACCTTCCACTAGACCAGGCTGCTCAGAGCCCCATCCAACCTGGCCTTGAACAATTCCAGGGATGGGCCAGCCACAGCTTCTCTGGGTAATCTGTGCCAGGGCCTCCCCACCCTTATAGGGAAGAATTTATTCCAGATATCCAATTTAACCCTGCTTTCTGTCAGTTTGAAGCCATCTTGCCTTGTCCTGTCCTGTTTGCAGCTCAGGTGTGATGATGCCAAGCTGCATTCCACAGCCTAGCTGCCTTGGGATGCTGACTGGTGGCTGTGGAAAATTGAGTATCAGCATTTTGGACTCTGTGCTGGACTTCAAATTGGTTCTCATTTACAAAGAAGGAGGAAGCATTGTGTTCAGAGAAGCGAAAGCCAGTTCTCTACTACTTTGGAAAACATTTTCTATGTAAAGCAGTTTCCTTAAAACACAAGCCCCAGAGTGGTTGGAACTTCCAAAATTGGAGTTTTTCCGTCCCCTGTGGAGACACTGGCTGCAGACAGGTCCAGACATCTGCTTCTCATTTCCTGCTTTATTCTTAAATGTGAGAAAATCATGTGGTGCTAAGCAGACTCTCTTGATCCCCTACCATTTAATTCTCTCCCTTATCACAATAGTGGCTCAAGAGCTCTACATGAAGCACAGAGGCTTCTCTAAAGGGCATCTCCAAAGTAAGAGGCCACATTTGGCTCTAAGGAACCTTCTCCTTGGCCAGGAGAGAGGGGCTTGGTGGGTTGGTTTGTGTCAGAGCAGTGGCTGAGTTACCAACAGCACTGAGGAGAGCTGGGTTACTGTGAGGATGAACTGCCACGAGGCAGCTGGGAGCTTTGTCAGGAGAAAGAGAATCCCACTGTATGACCAGAGCTGGAGTCATGTGTCAGTGTGCCTCCCTTGCAGCACCAACACTGGCTGGGTCATCCCAAAAGCTAAATGTTCCTGCTGCCTCTTTCCAGCAAGCCTCTGGGATGGAGGACAATGCTGTGGGCAGACCAGGATGCTGTCAGTGCCTGTTACCAGGCCCTGCTCTAGTGTCACCAACTCCTGAGGCCTTGGGAGCTGCTGAACATGCTTCCCATTAAGTGGAAATCATCAACATTCTCATCTGATCCACTCTGGCATCTTTCTTCCAGGCTCCTAGTCACTGACTTTCCCTTTTAATTCTCAGTCTTGACCTTATTTCGAGGAATACAAATCTACTGTAACAAGCAGTTCTTCTTTTACAAGGAACCAAAGGGCAAAGATGGCCAGCATGGAAACTCCCTGAAGGAGATGGGTGGTGTTCTGGGGCCATTGCCTGTTTGTTTAGGACACAGCCCACATTCTCTTTCTGTATTGTTTTGCATGTAAAGCTTTGCAAGTTCAAGGTGCTTTTTGCCTTCAAGAGCAATGCCTCAGGCATTAGTCATATCTTCACCCGTGAGGACGTTTACCCTGTGCACAGCTCAAGCTGGTTGTGAATAGCCCTGACAAAGCTGGGGTGGGCAGGAAATGCTGGAGCTGCTTTCACGTCTCTCCCAGGTAAGATGGGATCCAGCACTTTGACCTGTGGTATCTGTGGTTTGGAGCAATAAACTGAGTTCCTGGCTAAGGGTTGTCAGTCAGCAACCAAAGGTTAGGGGATGACATCAGACCAGGCTTCTAAGTGTGCCTGGTGCCTGTCACCAATGTCCCCAGCAGACCTTCTCCTTTTGTGTGGATCAAAACTGGTGTTTAGGTAGCAGAACGTCTGTCCTGATACAAAAATGTCTTTAGAGCAGGAGCTGGAGGCAGAGAGCCCAGACTCCAGCATAGACACTGAACTCTCTGGTGTGACATCCTTTCGTGGGTGCTGAGGGTCACACTGGGGCAGTGCTGGAAGGCCCAGAGCTTGCAGGATCCCCTGTAGCTGCCCAGTGTCCAGTGTGTGGACCTGCTCCATGGCAGGAGCACAGGTGAATGTGTGTGAATGTTTTTCCCTTGTCCATGTTCCCAAGCCTTCCTCAGCCACACTGTAGTTACATGCAGGGGGGGAAACCACCTTCTTCCTGTTATCCACTGCTTTTCTTCTTCTGAAGGGTGCTGTAACACCCTTCAGAGAGCCTTTGGGTGCAAAGTGTAACCTAAGGAAATCTCCCAAGGAGGAATGGGAACAGGCTGGGATAAGCTGGCCCTGGTTCCCAGTTTTCTGCTCTTTTTTTCCCTGAAGGCTTGGATGTCCCTGACTCACAGGGCTGCACAGTCCATCACTTGGATGCTGATGATTCTGGGATTGCTCATGTAGGAGATCCCCTGCCTGCTCGTGCTCATCCATATCACAATTTAATCTACAGGTCCAGATCTACACTGATAAGCACCATGTTATTCCTGAAAACTAAAGTGAAACTAAAATCAAATTAAGAAAATGAGTGCCCAGACCATTCCTACTGTAGCTAAAGAAGCAAAAATCTGTTGAAGGTGAGACGAGCTCAGGGAAGTCCTGAGATCCTCCATAGTCACACTGACACAATGCCTGTGGTTTACCACTAGTTATATCAGGAATATCTCCTGGAATACATCAGATCCTCTGACTTTAGGTTCTTCAATGCTGCAAGACCTCAAAGAAGGGCAGGAAGGGTCTGCTGCTAGTGTAGAGGAGCAGATGTGGGACGGGATGGGATGGGAGGGTGATATAGGAAGTGGGGTGTCAGTGATGATGCCAGTTTTCTGCCAGCTGCAGCCCAGGTTTGTCACTACTCATTGGAGCTGCCTGCTCCCACTAGAGGCAGTTGCTGTGCCTCTGTGTCCTGCTTTTGGTGGGAAATACAGAGCTTGGTGGTGGCTGGGGCCCTCACTGCTGCCAGCACTCGATGGCTCGTGGTGTCCCACAAAGCCACCCTGAGGCTGCAGCTGCCCTCCACATCCTGCTGTGGAATTTCCTTGTGCAGATGTCACCTCTAAATCCAGCTGCTGACCTCACAGGGAGCAAATGGAGATGTACAAAAGTGACCTAGAGGAGTCCTCTGCCAGGTGAAACACCCCCAGCCTGCAAAATAATCTGCAGAGGAACAGCAGCTGCTTTATCTGCCAGGGAGCAGTTTGCACCTTAAAACAACAACGCCTATGGCAAGTCATGCCTTTGGCAAACAAAGCACTCCACCTCCCACTCACCTGAATGTCAGAGCCCTTCCTCAGTTTAACCTATCTCTGGCAGCAAACTCTTTGCAGAAGAAGCAGAACCTGTTTCTTCAGGGGAGATGTGAGCATGTGTGGGCTGTGCCATCACTTCCAGCAGCCAAGGTGCCCCATGCCTTCAAGCAATGCCATTTCCTGAGACAAAAGTTTCCTGTAAAGCTCTGTAGAGCCTGAGAAAACACCGTATCCCAACAGGCTCAGCATGTTCTGTTCTTGCTGGATCAAAGAGACTATTTCAAGCATTAATTTTTATTTTATTTCCTTGAAATGGGCCATTTCTTCTAATACAATATAAGCAAAAGCTGAAGTTGCAGGCTGGGATTTTCACCAGATGCAATTTATGGAAACCTGGGGATTTTCTCTTTTGAAAACTAAGATCCCAACTGAAACTGCTGGAATTTCCCACAGCACAGAGATGCCAGATTCCACCAGCCCTAAGAAAACTTTGGCCAAAAATATTTCTGAGGCAGTCACAGACTGAGTCTTGAGCTTATCTTCATCTTTCAGTTGAGGGAGTTGGCAGGGGTGACTTGTTCTGTCCTGGGATCTGAGATGAAAGAGAAAGTAAAGGTGCAGGATGTGACTGCAGTGCTGGAATGTCCGCTCCTGACATGGCCTGGGGCTGGTGCCGGAAAGCCCTGAGACAGCCTGGTGCTCGCAGAGCTGGGGGTCTCCTGCTCTCCGCATCAGCAAGACCCCGATGTCTGAGCCCCTGTGTATGGAAAATCAGGTTGTCACAGCGAGCACACGCTGCAGACAGCACGGCCAGGGCACAGGAGCCGCCTGCAGGGTCGCTGGGTCCCTGCTCACTCCTCTCTTTGGTGATGCTCCTTAGAGGCAGCCTGGCCTGCGATCAAAATATAGCTGATGAACTCATTAAAAAATTAGCAAATTCCATCTCCTTTTGCCTAATGACTGCTGTTATAAGATGGCTGCCCAAAAGGAAAGGAATAACTGCTTTGGCATTTTGGGTAATTAATGAGCTTACTGAGCAGCGGGGAGCTGGAGCTGGGGAGAGCTTTACAAGCCTAAGGACAGCGATGCCTGGGCACAGGCCAAGAGACACGTTGGCGGGAGAGGAGGGAGCAGCCGACCGCTGAAAAAAGCCCCCTGAATAATTTGCCAAGTAATCGGGGGGTGCTCTGCGTGTGTTGGGAAGAAGCTGGTGTGAGGACATCTGGGGAATTCCAGGAGCCATCCCGCTGCACAGCGCTCGCTATTCCCTCCCCTCTCCCTCTCTTTCCCTCCGCCTCCTGTCGTCACCCTGGACACGTGTGAGGGAGCTGAATAACAACTACAGCTCTGTCTCGGGGCTTCAGAATCCTGGCATGAGCGGCAGCATCCGCGTTGCTCCGGAGGATGCAGTGAGCAGCCGGGAGTGGGAAATACTGCCGGTAATCCCTCGCTGCCTGCCTTTCCTCCTGCCCACCACGGGAACATGAAGGCTGCCTGCCTCCACATCCTGCTGCTGCTGCTGTGGGCCCTGTGCCTGCTGACCCTGGCTGGAGGTGAGCCGCAGCTCCGCTTCCCCCCGCCCTCCCAGGGGACAGCCGGCTTATCGAGGGGATGGGGACGGGGACGGGGAAGGGGGAAGGTGGCCCTGGATCAGGCTATGGGCAGCTCCGTGGGATGCGGGAGGTCTCACGGCAGGGTTTGGGAAGCGGTGGGGGGGAGCCGATGGCCGCAGTCCTGGCAGCAGGGACATGCGAGCAGCCCCGTGATGGCTTTTGTCACGCCTGAGGGCAGATCGGGAGAGCGGCGGAGAGACTTCCTGATAACCTGTGTTAGGAAAAAAAAGCATGATGTACTTCTTCTCCCCCTTTTTTTCCCACATCCCTGGGGACGTGGCAGAAAGACTGCAGCCTGGCCGAGGGTGGGTGTCTGAGGAGGTTACACCCTGTCCTGAAGGTGCCGGTGCTGCCATCGCCGTGAGGCGGGGGTTTGTCACCTGCAGTGTGTGTGCGAGTGGGAAACGCTCTCCTGTCCTCTGGATAGAGTTCTCTGCGAGCACCGGGTGGTGCTGATCGGGGTCCGAGCTCTGGGCCGTGCTGGGCTCACCGTGCCGGGATCACCCTGCCGGGCCTGGGTTCATCGTGCCGGGGCCAGGCTCACCCTGCCCTGGGGCGGGCTCACCCTGCAGGGGCCGGGATCACCCTCCCGGTGCTGCGCTCACCCTGTGGGCCCGGCCTCACCCTGTCTTGGGCCGGGCTCACCGTGCCGGGCCTGGGTTCACCCTGCCGGGGTCGGGCTCACCCTGCCGGGGCCGTGCTCGCTGCCACCGGCCCGTGGCACGGGTCAGTGATCGCTGCCCTTCAGCAGGGTGGTGCTGGGCTGTCACATGCTCTCAGCACCGCAGGCGAGGCTGGAGTTTGCCCAGAGCCAAGGGGTGATCTGTTCCCACCATGGGAAGGGAGAGAGGCGAGGAGCCCCTGAGCTCTGTGTCCTGCTGCCAGCAGACGGGAGGGGTGAGGAGAGCACGGGCAGCTGCGGATGGAGCTCCTCCCTGCCCACACCTCTGGGCAGGTTCTCCGGGGCTGGCCCGAGAAAAGGGCACAGCAGGGACACCAGGCTGCTCACCCTGCCCTGGGAACCCGCTGGAATACTGCTCGGTGCTGCCCGGCTCTGCTCACCCTTGGCCAAGCATCCATTTCCCCCACAAGGAGGAAATAGGGCTGGCTCTGCTGAAAGGCTGGTGGAACTCTCTGGGTCTTTTGAGGAACTGCGCTGAAAAGCAGGTGCAAATGGCTCCTAAGAGCAATGGTCCTGGGTGGAGAAACTCCCAGATCCCTTAGACAAAGACTCAAATGCAGCTCAGAGAAGCGGGGCTGTGTGCTGCAGGAGGAGGGCCCCATGCTCCCTGTGGCATTCCTCTGTCTTTGGAAGGCGCTTTCCAAGCTCCTCCACTCTGGGAAAAACCTACCAGGAGTTCAGCCAAATGGAAACCACTTGCATTGGTGCCAATAATTGTAAAATCAGTTCAGGGTTCTCAAAGGAACAGGGCCTTTGGGAGCAGTCAGAGACTGCTCCACGCCCTGCACATCCCTGGCTACCCACAGGGACGGTGTGGCCCTCTTGTCACTGTGCCTGTTTTGTTGAACTGTGCTCTTGAAAGTGGAAAACACCAGCAGAATATCCTCTGGCTAATGGGAGTTAATTGGCAAGTCAGCTGCCCCTGAGCAGGGAATTCTTGACCCTAAAGTGCCACAGAAGACATTATTGCATGGAAAAAAAAAGAGTTTTGCTTTAACTTGACTTGCCATAGAGGTGGAAAAGGGCTTCTGTAGAGAGGCCACAGGAGAGTTTTGCTCGGGATTTCTTTGCAACCAGGGTTTTCCCCAGTAAATGATTCAGATGATTCAGAGTGCTCCTGTATTGATGCTCATTCTTGTACCTGGTACCTGGATCATTCCTAAGTGAAATGCATAAAACTCACCACATTCAATTTGGAATCAGAGGCAACATTTTGTAAGAGACAGCCTGATTGAAACCAGATGCCAGTTTCTTTCTTCACAGAGGCCCCAGATAAATCAGGGCTTGTTTTTGTAAATCCTGTCCCCAGGGATGTCAGGAACAAGTTGGCAGGATGTGTTGTGCAAGTGCCTGCTGTGGGAGGCTGGAGGTGGATGCAGCCATGAATGGTCCCCAGTGGTGTGACTGGCCCTGCCCCTTGAAGGGGTCAAGGGGAGGTTATTTTTACACTTTGCAAACTGAAAACCCATTTTCTGGTGGAAGTCAAAAAGATGTGTTTGGGTAGCTGGGCTGCTGAGATACCTGTGGAGCATCATTCACCCAAAGTTTGTTTCTCTGCACCCTTTCTCTGAGCCCAGGTGGCCTTCAGAGACTGTGTACCAGCAAGCAGAGAGGGAGGATGCTCACCTAGAGGGGGAGTCCCACAGGAGGAGGAGATAAGACTGATAAGGAGAGTGCACAGCACCCTCCCCACTGGTCTGCATCTCCTGCACCAAGAGCACTCTGGTGAGGGTTGCAGCAGGCCCAGGGGCTTGCACATCCTACAGGACAAGCTGAAATGCTGTCCCAAAAGCCCACAATTTTCACAGTGCTTTTTTTCCCTCAGTTTTCTGGTTATCTTATTACATGTGTGCATGCTACAAGCAGATCTGGCTTTGTCTTCACCAAGATCTGTCTTCGTCTCAGTTCAGAGGGGATTGGAAACTTTTGTGGCAAGCTTTGGACTCTTCCCTGGAGAAGGAGAAAAAGGAACAGTGCTGGTTTTGAGAGGCCCAGATAAAAATGCTTAATGAGGTGAATTTTTTATTTCAGGGCAACCCAAAGCACCTCTGAAGTGCTCGGTAGAGTGCAGAGGTTTCACAAGGCAGTTAGCAGAGAAGCAGATCAGGAGCTACCGCTTGACCGAACCCAGCTGCAAAAAACAAGCCATCATGTAAGTGCTGCCCCACTTCCAAGTGGGATCAGGGTTAAATGGATGGGAAAGGGACTGAGGGATGTACTTGGCAAGACAGGGCAGGGGAACAACGTGGGAAGAGAGCTCACATGTTCCTCTGAAAGCAGATCTTTTGTCTGAAGGCAGATTCAGACTTGTGAGCTTGTCTGGAAATGAGAAAAGCTTTGTTTCTTCTCTTTGGGATGATTGTTGTTTTCTGCTTATGCTGAAGTTGGTGCACCATTGGCACCATTTTATTGCAGCCCAGGGGGTGGCTCCAAAGTGAAGCTGCTGGGTTGACCTTGGAAGGTCTCACATCACCCAGAAAATCAGGGGGTTTTGCCTTCACACGTGTGCCCCGGGGCAGCTGGTGCCTGTGGAGCTTTCTGCCCTGAGTGCAAGAGGGAAACACTGTGTCCAAGCAGAACAATGCTTTTGAAAGTGAAAAACTTCTTAGGGGAAAACCCTTCACCCATGAGTCATATTCAGCTGCTACTAATTCAGTCAGATATCAGAGGCACCTGCCCTTCCTGAAATAAATTACCCAGACAACACTTGGTGTTTGTGGTCTATAAACTTTTCCCATAGCTCTGATCAGCTGAACCAGTGTTTTCTTTATTCGGTGAGTTATCCCTTTTTATTTTCAGATTTATTACTCTGAAGTTCAAGGAGATTTGTGCAGATTCAAAGGAAGACTGGGTGCAGAAGATCAAAGAGAAACTGGACAGGATAAAGGCCACAGTGGTGCCACCACGTGATGTCACCTCAACAGGAGCGCCTGGTACTCTCGAGAGACATGTTGGTCTTCCTGAAGTGGCTCCATCTCAAGCCACTGCTCTACCTAATTTCTTCCAAGGGACTGGAACAACAGTCAGGGAGAGAATACATGCTCCTGCTGCCAGGACTGAGGTGTCCAGCAACTCCACACTGGGCAGGCAGGACCTGACCCAGCTCCCTGCAGGATCCACCTCTGTGGCACAGGAAGAGGCTGTGCACTCTGAGGTCACTCCAGAAGCAAAGAGAGACTCCTCAAATCCTCCTGTGTCTACAACAACAGTTGCAGCAGGAGTGGGCTCCAGCCAGCCCACCCCACACCCCACTCAAGATACAGCTTCTCCTCACTCAGATTCAGACCTGATGGCTGCTGCTAAAGGGTCAAACCAACCTGTGCTTTCTCCAGATGGATCCCTGGACCCTACAAGCGCCAGAGCCGACACAGACACTGCTTCCAGCAGCTCTAGATCAGATCTCCCCCACATCTGGGACAGTATGAAGACCACAACAGTCACAGAGACAGTACCACAGACTACTTCCATTTCTACTCTAAGCTCCACCACTTCCATGGACAAAGCTGCATCTGTCCACACCAACAGGGTTGTTGGTACCTCTGCAGATGTGTTTGGTACTACAACATTTGATTATTCATCACCTGTAGGGAAGCAAGAACCTTCAGACAAGGTAGTTGTTACTCACCAGGCATTCTCAGGCCAAGCCAGAGTGCAGATGGTCACAGTCAGGCCAAAAAATCTGCCCCTGCCCAGCTTCTTGTCAAAGTCTCAGATGCACTTTGTCATCCCAGTTTCTGTGGTATGTGGACTGATGGTTGGCAGTGTTGCTCTTGTATGGGTGTATCTCAAATTTGGAGTCAAACCAGAAGAAACATCAAGAGAAATGGTACAGGGCTTGCTCTACCAGCAGGCAGGACATCAAGACAATGTCTACCCAATGGAAGTAATATGAATGCTTCATGGCATGGACATTTCTGGCCTCAGCTGTTCATGCTGAAATGGTGACCAGCAGGAAGCAAGCCTTGGAACTAAAATCACAGAGAAAAATGATCTTTTTGTAGAGCAGAATGCCCAACAATCTATCTGCTTCATCACTGACCAATCTCAGTGTTCTGGAAATAAGGGAGACACTTCTTTTCTACTGGCAATGTACAAAGGCTGTGGCTCTTCTGTTGCTGTTGGTGGCTCTTTGCCAGGTGATGTGATTTTCCCAAGTTGGGAATTTTTCTGTGGTTCACCATGGCCCAGGCAAGAAGCCACTCACCCTCCCACACTGTTGGACTTGGGCTCAGCCACCCTGAGCAATCTTAACACCAAACCCACACCATTTGCACCCAAACCCTCTGCTGCTTCTTTCTTTGCACTTCAGGTCTCTGCTGTGTCAGACCAAGACTGAAGCTGGTGGCCAGCTGGGTGCTGGCTCTCCTTGGGCTGGTTGAATTTACTCTTCTCATTTTCTCTTGCTGGAGACGTGAAGGATAGTCTGGCTTTTCAGAAACAGCTGGCCAACACTGATCAGGGGACTGAAGGTCAGTGCTACAGATCTTAGAGAAGCTGGCAACCCACAGTCTGTCTCCTCCTTGAAATCAGGCCCTTCCTTTTAGCACCTATGAGTGTTTCTTCTTGCAGATGAATTCTGAGAGCTGGTTCTTGGCAGATCAATGCAATAAACCCCTTCTGCCAGCTGATGCACCTTGTGTCCAGCTGCATCCAACAGCAGGGCAGGATGAATCTTCACAAATGGGAGAAAACCAGAAGTCACCCAATAATTTTGCTATTCCTGTGTTATCACTGGAACATTTTTGCTGTTCTCTGCAAGCACAAAACTCCTGGAAATGTGGAACTAAAGGCAATTCTGGATGTAGTCATGCAGGAATTACTCTACCACTGCAGACATAACATCCTTTTGATCCCATTTTCTCTCTAGAAATAAGCACATTTGCTGATCCACACAAAAAAAAAGCACAAAATGTCTGTTCATGGTCCTATACTTCAGCCACATTTTAGTTTTTCCATTTTGGACAGCACTGAAAAGCACTGTAACAGAACCAGGCTTTTTTAACCCCAGATTGAGTTTGATTTTTACACATCCTGACATTGCTGTACATAAGTCTTATGTTTGATCTGTGGTCAGGTCCTGAAAGCCCTGATTAAACTTTGACTCCTGGATGAATTCTGCTGGAGTGTGCAAAGGTCTTCATGATATGATGCTTTGTAAGTAGATACACACCAAGATCCCAACCAACCTCAGTGGGTCAGATCCCTAAGTACAAATTTGCATGCAGAAAATGAAAAAACATAATAAGCAAGATCATCAGAAATGATGGGCCAGCTGCAAAGCTGGATGTGGCCATCACAAAGGAAGAGGCTGTTAGATCTGTCAGATTGCACCTTCAGGGCATCCATCCAGAGGACAGTCTGTGCTTGCTTTCTGCCATCACACATCCCCTACTTCTGCATTTTGTTGACTTGAGCGATTCATCTCGGCCTTTTGCAAGTGTGGGATGCAATCAGATTAATTGCAGTGATTCATTTGGAGTGAAATCCTTCCTTGAGCAGCAGCTCAGCTGTGGAACTCTGGATGGGGTTGATTTTCCTTGAGGGTAAATCTGGCTCTGCCAGTGCCACCTCCCCATGCACAGCTGTGCACAGCTGGAACTCGTGAGGCAATGTACTGTGGCATTATTTTTATAAGAAACACTAGAAATGTTATTTTTGTAAAAGAAAAGTTTTATAGTTTTTGGAATGTGTGGAATGTCCTGTCTGAGCTGCTTGGAGTGGAGACCTTTTTGGCAGCACTGGAAAACACTGTGCCTTGTCTGTTTTGTTGCTGGTCTGAGATGGTTTGTGCATGTCCATGGAGCTGGATCCCTGCAGGCCCTTCAGATGGACACTGCTGTGCTGCAGGTGAAGAGCTTGTCCTGGAGCAGTGCTGGGGAGAGGGATGTGCACCAGCCAGATCACCTGGAGTCCCACCAGCCTGGGAAAGGACACTGCTTTCAGCTCCACCACCAGCTCCCAGCTGCTGTGATCCCACTGGAACTCCTCAGGAGGAGCTGCTTCTCCAGGCTGGCCCTGTGCTTCTGCTCCCTTCTCCTGTCCCCTGGCTGTTTGCAGGGAGGGTGCTGGCACCCTCACAAGGGACAGCTGAAACAGGGGGACTCTGCAGTCTGGCAGAGAGGGAGGGAGGATGGAGCCTGTGGGTATCACCCATTTCTGGGGGTTCAAACACCCCTTGCTGCAGAGCACAGTGACTGTTACAAGCTCCAGTTCATTTGTACATTGAGTGTGTGCACGAGATAGGAGCTGTACATTTTTATAGAAATAAAAGTAATAGAAGTCCTTATGTTAAAAACTTTTCATCCTCAGGGGATTGAGCTTTGAGCTGGCTTTCCAAGCCTGGTCCCTGCAGAGATGAACACTTAGGATTGAGCTGTGGAAAGCTTCCCAGCATCACCAAGAGATGGCAAAGCCAGGCCAGCTGGATGTGGTCAGGCTATTGCTCCAAATCCTTTAAGGGTTTTGAGCTTGCATATGTTTGCAGGAAATAATTTCCTCACAGGGATTTGTGTTTCCCATCTTACTAAGGCAATAGAGAAAACAAACAGCTGGGATTTTGCATTTTTAAAGCAAAGCTAAGGCCAAACAGCAGCTCAGAGGCAACAAATGTTACACTCCAAGTCTGTTCTGCATGAGGCAAGAGGGCAAGGGCTGAGACAGGACCTGTCCCACCCCAGCCAGGGCTTGGGCTGCCCTTGTGTGCTACTCTCTGGTGCTGGAGAGGTGGGAACAGCAACTCAATGGAAGAGTCAGTTCTCAGGGGTTACTTGGAGTGGGGAGCTGGCAGGAGGAAGAGGGGCAGGGATGAGCATTCCCCCTGCATTTCAGGAGCTCTCATCCCAGCCATGTCTCAGCCCTCCGAGGGGGATGCAGAAGTCAATGAAGGTTTCCTGCAGCTGAGTCACCAGGCCACAGAGGTCATTTGGGGGATAACGAAACTCTGAGGAAATGAAAGCACTTTTTCTAAAAGTTAAATTTCAATTCTCCTCTCTTGTTGTGGGGAGGGCAGGCGAGGAAGGAGGAGGTGGTGCAAGCCTGACAGGATGAATCATTTCCCATCATTGCCCAGGCAGAGCTGGCGCCAGCAGGGCTGCTCAGGGCCTGCTCCTCTGGAGGCTCTGGGTGCTCAGTCCCTGGGCTCTGGGTGGCACAGGCTCCCTGGCTGTGCTGGTGGTGGTGTCTGGCATTGCAGGGAAGGACCTTGTGCCCAGGGGGTCTCTCCACACCTTCCCTGCTTCTCCTGGAGCTCCATGGGCTGCCTCAGGGGTAGAGTTAGGTCTGCCCAAGGAAAGATTCAAAGTGACTCAGCAGAAAAGAATAGAACAAGGAAAACTTATTCCAAACCCTCCCACCACCTCCTTGGGGATAAATGTCAGGCTCTGGGTGATGCCCCCGTCTTGGTTTAAAAAGACAGGTGTCTGCTAGGGAAAAGCCCAAGCCCCACCCCTGCAATGGACAATGCAAACCCCCTCCCTCTGAATTATTATAAATTTGAAACTAAGGGGCTTTCAGGCAAAAAGATGAGGAATTAGGAATAAGAGTTCTTTACTAGGAATACAAAAAAGCTAAAACATGTATTAGTACAAAACACAAACAAATAAAAATACTGACAGTCGGAATAGGACCTGGCACCCTGTTGGTCAGGGTGTTGTACCAGTCCAGTTAAGTCCTCCTGGAGTGACAGATATGGTTTTGTTGGGGCAGAGATGATCCTGTAGAAGAGTGTGGTTTCCTTCCAAGGGTCCAGTGGCGATGAGATGGGTCCAGTCTCTCTCTCTGGAATCCAGTGGACAAACCAGCTGTCCTGGTGTTTGAGTCCCAGGTTTTTATCCAGGTGGGAATGCTTGGCTCTACCCACTGAGTGGAGCATCTCACAGTGGGATGTTGTAATTCTTTCGGTCATGCAAGGAGCCTCAATGGCCCTATTAACAGCAGATATCCCCCTGGAGGGAGGATGGGTCGTGGAGGAGATAACGATCACTGTCCCACATGGTTTTAATAGCTGGGCCATTAACACCTCCCGCCCTTCCCGGAATTAGAAGAGATAAAGAAAAATACCTCCCTAACCAATTCCAACAGATGGTAAATGGAATACATACTCTTTTTTTTGTTACATCTTACAACCCAGGACACCCCCTTTCTCCTGCCTTGGCAGCCCAAGTGCAGGATGTCTGTGGTTGTGTTTTCCAGCAGAGCTGGGAGCGCTCAGTCACCCTCTGAGACCCCAAACCCAGCACGGGGCAGTTCTGCCCAACTCCTTTGTCCTCTCACTGGCACCACTGCAAGCGAAGGCTGCATCTGATGTGTCCCCTCAGCTTCCCTCCTCCTCCTCCTCTTGCAGGGTAACAAGGATGTTGTTCAGTTTTGTGTAAACAAGCTCATTCTTCGGAGTCCATTCAAATTAAAGGAAAACTTGGGCCAGCAGAGGGGCTTTCCAGCACTTAACAATCAATGTCTGCACATCAGCCTTTCCCTTTCCAAAGTGTAGAAGAAACATCAAAAAGTCTCCAGGGAGTTGTGAGTCATCTGGCTTCCACAGACATGGCTTCAAATCCTGACAAAAGTGACTCAGAGCATCCTAGGCCAGGTCTTCTGCCAGAAAAAGAAACACAGCTCTGCAGAAGCTTCTTGAGGTCCATCCAGAGCAGTGAATCTGGAGCCTCCACGAGCAGGAAATGCGTCTGGTGAGTCTGGGCTTGGGGAGAACTGAGCAGTTCTCAGCATTGGCCGGTTTTTCTCCCAAGTATTTTAAAAGACATCCAGGGATGATAGTCCCAGGCACAAATATCCTGCTCCAGAGAGTGGCTGGGGGGTGCCAGTGTGAAGAAGGGCTTGAGGTGGCCCCTTGGGTAGTTCACAGGGAGTGAGGAGGGACTGTGGTGCCAGGGGATCTGCACGGGACCCCACTGCTCCATGCATCCACTGAGTCTGGTTAAAGAATGGGAAAGGTGAAAAAAGTGTCCGAGCTGAGCATGACTGACCAGGACCTGCAGAGAGGCTCCTTGGACCTTCAGAAGGTCTGAGGAAGGGGGGGCCCAGCACAGGGGCTGTCCCCAGGTTAACACAGAGGGGCTGGCCCCTTTCACAGGTCTCTGCAGGATCTGGGATGCCTCAAGGCTGTGCTGGGAGGAGGGTTACGGAAAGACACCCAAACTCTTAGAACAGTAAGTTTTCCATCAATTCCCCTCAGCCTGATGCTGACACCTGCCCTGCCCTGAAGCCAGGACTGGGCCAGCCCTGTCCACAAGGAAAGGCTCAACCATAACCCCTTCTCTTTCCACCCTCACTGCCCAGATTTAAGCAGGGATTTTTGATGGAAAGCTCATGTTCCTCTCGATAACATGGAATGTGATCCAATTTCTGTCAGTATTTGCCACCTTGCTGCTCTCAAGCCCAGAGGGCTGGTGGCAGCAGCAGTCCCTGTGCTTCTGTTCAATGCTCTCTGGATTCAAAAGCCATTGAGACATCTCCAGCACGTTTGTGTTGGCTCTGGGCTGATGGACCTTGCATGGAACACCAAGCTTTGCCTTTCCTGTGGCCACAAATCCCCTCTCTGAAGGCTCAGGAGCTTTTGAGTTTACATTTGCAGAGAGGAGGATTTCACTTCCCCCGTGGTTTTCCCTGTGTGGGTGAACAGAGAAGTTGACATAATTTATTTAGTCTTCCCAGGTATTGTCTGTCTGCAATACTGATGTTCCCACATGACATGGAAACCCCCATGGGCAATGAAGCAGTAGCTTTTCTTCGAATTTGCTTCAAATTCTTTGGAAAAGGGATTGCTGGGGAGGAGTGGAGAGGATAAATAGCAGCACCTCCTTGGCTGAGCTGCCCCGAAGAGGCAGAGCAGATCCTGCAAGGAAGAGCCCTCCCAGAATCACCATGCTCACTGTAAGGACGGTGCTGCTGCTCCTGGTGCTCCTCACCCTCTCCCCATGCTCTGATGCAGGTGAAACACCTCATGGGCCACTGCTGCTGGCTGGGGCTTGGGGCTGTCCCACTGGGGTGGTCAGGAAGGAAACCCCAGTGTGGAGCAGGGATTGGTGCTGCTGGCAGGAGGAGCCCCTGGCCAGGGCAGAGCAGCACATCCTGGGGTGCAGGGAAGGATGGAGACTGCTCCTGGGGCTGGGTGGCTTTGGCAGAGCTGCTGCAGCGCTGGGTGATAACCTGGAGCATCCTGCTGCCCCGGGAAGGGAGGAGGAGGGCACCTGGGGCTCCTCATGGCAGCATTTGCAGAGCCTGGGGGATGCTGTGTTCATCAGCCTTGTCATGGGGGAAGGTCCTGGGGACACTTCCAGAGCCAGCACTCACCATCCCTCTTTGCTTTCTCCAGCCCCTTACACCCCATCCGAGTGCTGCTTTGGCTACGTCAAGGGTGCCCTCCGGCTGGACAACCTCCTGGGCTTCCGCTCCACTGCCAAGGAATGTTTTTTCCCAGCAGTCGTGTAAGTCCTGGAAACTTCCCCACTGCTCTGCTGTGTCCTGGGCTGCCACGGGCTGGGTTCATCTGTTCCATGTGGGGACAGGACAGGGACAGGTCTGTGTAACCTCCGTGGTCTGCCAGCGTGCAGAGGGGAGGACGTGGCTGTCTGGGCACTTCTGCAGGGCCACTGCAGCTCCTGGAGGCTCTGCACAGGCTCCAGAGGTGCTGGGCTGCAGGATGAGCTGCCCCAAGAACCCAGGGGCAGCACAGGGACAAAGGGAAAGGAGAAGGAATGCAGGGGAGGGAAGGTGGTGTGGGTGCAAGTGGAATCACAGCTGTCATTCCTCACAAAGCTTCACCTTCAACCTTGGCAGGTTTGAGACCAAGAAAGGAGACAAGGTCTGTGCAAACCCAGAGGAGAAGTGGGTGAAGAGAGCAGTTACAAAGATTCCAAATAAAGAAAGACTTCATGCCCCATGATGTAAAGTGGGTGCCTGGGTTCTGGCTACCCAACATCCTGGTGGGAAGGAAGGTTTACAGTCCCCTCTCAGAAGGGTTATGGATGTCCCAGCTGCTGGGAGAGGGCACCAGCTCCCCAGAGCCCTGTGCTGCATCCACAGCTGGGGACCAGCTCCTGGAATGCTGCTGGCCCTGCCAGCACCTGCCTGCTGACCACAGCCACAAAATAAAGTTTACTTCATGTGATATTGGAGAGTGGTGTCCTTTCTTCTCCCAGCCCCACAACTGCGCTGCTGCCAGCAGCTGGGATGGAGTCTCTTCCCACTGGGTCTCACTGGGGCAGGAAGGGAGGGGAATGGGACTTCGAGGGGACCCAAAAGAGGCTGAAGACTCCTCTGAGGATTTTTAAGTGCAGAACTGCCATCAGCTTCAGGCTCAGAGGTGTCAGCCTGTCCCATTTGCTGCCCATGAAGGAGCACAGCCTGCCCTGTGTGCCCAGGCCTGGGGGGTCTCTGGCTGGGCTGCAGAGGAAGGGTTTCTCTTTAGAGCTCCCTGGGCAAATAGGACAGACAGGGGATGCTGAATTAGACAGGGGATTCCTGCACATACAGCCCTGCAAATTCTGCCCCTTCCCGGTCCCATGGGGAGCTCAGCTGTGATCCCTGCCAGGGCTTTGGGAGGGGGGCAGAACTGCAAGGGCAAGAGTGGGAGGAAAGTGAGTTAAAGACAGCTTAATAAAGAAAGCAAAACTGGTGCACAAGCAAAGCAAAATAAGGGATTTATTCTCACCTTCCCATTGTTGGGCAGTTGTTCAGCCATGGGGAGCAGAGGAGGGCTCCCTCACGTGTAACAGTGACCTGGGAAGGCAAATGCTGCAACTCTGAATGTCCCCTGACTTCCTCCTTCTTTCCCCGTGGCAGTTCAGTTAGGGGGAAAAGAAGCAGAACCAACCAAAAAGAGAAACCAACTAAAAAGAGAAACCTACCAAAAAATCCCCACCAAGTGATAAAAAACCCATCACTTGCCTCCAGCCCAGATGATGCTCAGCCAGCCCCTGAGCAGCAGCCACCCAGAGAGCTGCTGCCAGCACTCACAGCTCCTGGGGAAAGGGATTTTGGCTGCAGCAGCTCCAGGGATGCTTTCACAGCAAAGGCAAAACCCACGCAGAGCTGAGGGGTGACCCTGACACAGGGCAGGTCTGGAACCTGAGGTGTCACAGGCACCGAGAAGGTGGAGATCCCTGGGTGCACCAGGAGAGGCTTCAGCCTGCAGAAGCTCCTTAAACTGTTGCCTTTCCACTTCAGGAATTCTGAGGCCATGGAATCAGCCTGTTTGCTTGGACTTGGTGCCCTCTCCTGACAGCTGTGCCTCGGCTGCAGCTCAGACCTCGGGGCTCTGGGCAGGTCCAGCCCAACACCAGCATTTCACATGGGCAAACCGTTCATGTTCTCTGTTAAAGTATTAACTTTTGTGATTACCCACTCTAAACCCAAAGTGTTTCATGAGTCAGAGAATATTTCCCACC
>VWYE01026873.1:94398-105991 GCA_013398995.1 Alaudala cheleensis
TTTCCTCAGTCAGAAAATTTGTATTCAATTATTAATGAAAGTGAGGTTGCAGGTGCTTTGGACACCCATAGAACCCTCTGTAGAGTCTGTACCCCCTCTTCTCTCCACTTGCCTTTGCATTTGCCTGACCATGAGCTGCACACTTGGGAAGAGGCTGTGCCACTGCTGGGGATGGCTCAGGAGGGTGCTGGGAATGCCCCAGTCACTGCAGAGGAGGCTGGAGAAGACTAAAGCCAACCCCAAAGGTCCAAAGGTCCTGCTGGGGCAGGGACACAGAGGGAAGCCCAGACCTCCAGAGCCTTGTGGGTCCTTTCCAGGCCTTCAAACATCCAACATGCACTGATTTGCTCTGTGCAGAACAGATAGTGGAGGCATCTATAATGTTTCTGGAGGGAGGAATAGCTAACGGAAAGGAGGAGCTGTGTGCCTCAGACAAGCCTGAAAGGGGAGCTCAGGGTTGGCACACAAGGTTTTTTGCACCAGGAGATGCTGGTTGGAAAAAGTCATTAGCTCAGTTCTCCCTTAATTACAGCTGTGTGCTTTTACCCAGTGCCAGGAGCTGGTGTGACCCTGGTGGCTGCTGGCCCCAAGGCACTGGGGATGTGCACAGGGAGGGCAGGAGGACCTGGGGGTGATGCAAATTCCACAGAAGAGGACTCAGGCTGCTGTGTCAGGCATTTTCTCTCTGCAGAGCCCTGCCTGGGGACAGTGGCACCAGAACCCAGTGGGGTTGTGCCCAGCTCTCTGCACGGCCACCCTGCCCCATGCAAGGCCACCAGACCCCATGTCCTGCAGACCAATTCTTCTAAACCAACGTTTTCAGCACATTTGATCTGTTTCCTTCTCCTTTCTGTTTCCAGAGAAGTTGTGCAGACATGAGATAATCTCCAAAGAAGCCCATTTCTACCTTTCTTCCCTTCTGAGAAGCCTTGGATTGCCTCACCCCCTCAAGCCACAGCCAGGTCCTCTCCTGTGCTCCCACTCAGCATCATCCTGTGTGGGCTCCCAGCAGGACCTCAGCTCTTCCTCACACATTCCTGCATTCCTGCCTTCCCAGGGAGCAGATCCCTGCATGGAAGCTGGGCTGATGTCCAGCAGTGCTCCGTGGTGCTGCCACTGGGATCTGTGCCACCTGCCCCTCCTCCCTGGCATCTGGGGTGACTCTCCTGGGGCTGTGGTGGGATCTGTCCCCTCTCCCTGCAGGAATGCCCTGCCTGTGCACTGGTGGCCACAAGGCTCCATCCCCCAGACTCTCATTTCAATCCCAGTGCTGGTGTGGGAGGCAGAGGCAACACATGGGCTCAGACCTGTATTCACACTCAGACTCTNGCTTTCCTGCCTAACCCAGTGCTCTCTGTGTGGCCAAGGTGACTGGGGAGCTCAGTTTGGTTGGGGCTCCATCACTGGCCTTTGACCCTGGGCAAACGAACTAAACCCACTCAAGACCTGCTCAGGGACTGTGGGTTGTCTCCTGTNCTCAGACTCTCCTGAGGCACCCCACTGTCCCTGCTCCATTTCTTCCCCTTCTATGAAGCCTGCTGACCCCACCAAAAGCACCTCTGACACCCTGTGCTCTGGGGTGGCTTCTGGATTGGTCCAGTGTGGCTTCTNGTTAGAAACAGACAGATGAGCCCTAGACTTGATGTTCTGCCTGCATGGGAAGATGTTCTGAATCTGCTTTCAGTTCCTGGAAGCTCCCTGATCACGTCATGGATCCTCCATAAAATGCAGAAGTCATCAAACTTTTCCACCCACCGCTGGATTCGTCCCAAAAATAAACGAGAGAAACCCCCTGGACCTGGCTTCCTGGTACACGCCTGAAGTTTTTGGAAGCCCAAGTGGGCGGCAACAGAGGATAAAAGGCAGCCTGGAGAGAGCCACAGACACAGGGCACAGAGGGAGGAGGAAGAGCCACCACACAGCCACCATGCTCCCTGCCAGGACTGTCCTGCTGCTCAGCCTGCTCCTCACCTTCTCCCTGCACCACGCCACAGGTGAGGAACCCCGGGGCCACTTCTGCAGGTCAGGGCTCTGAGCCCCCACTGGGGACATCCCACGGGGAGCTCAGGCAGCAAACACCAGTGGGGAGTGGGAATGGTGCTGCTGACAGGAGGAGCAACCCCTGCTCAGGGCAGGGCAGCACATTCCAGGGTTGGAAGGGATGGAGAAGGTGCTGGGTGCTCTCAGCAAAGCCAGGCCTGGGGAGAGCCTGCAGAGCTTGGAGGAGGCTCTGGCAATTGATCCCCAGGTCTCAGCTGGATGAGCAAGGGGTTGGAGGGAGGGAGAACATGCAGCTGTTTGGAGCCTTCCAAAACACCCTGCAGGTTGTGCCCCTGCCTTGGAAAGCCCCAAAGCCTCATCCCCTGACTGAGCAGCCCAACCTTACTGTGTGCTCTGGGGCTGCAGCAATCTGGGCTGTGAGGTGCCAGGTCCCAGCTGTCCCCTGCCCCACCTCTGTCCAGTCCCAGCCCTGTGCTTGCCATGTGAGGGGTGACAGACCCATGTCATAGAATGCCATGGGAGCTGCTGAGATGCTCCACAGCCTCCATGCTGTGCTCCAAACCTGCTGGTGCCATTGTCTGCTGATGCAATTCACAATCCCCCTTCCCTCCACAGCCCACTTTGCACCTGTGGAATGCTGCTTTAAATACGCACAGAAACGCATCCGACACCCTCAGAGCTTCTACGAGACATCCAAGGACTGCCCCAAGCTTGCAGTTGTGTGAGTATCCAGGGTTTGCTTCCCATCCCACATCTGGGGTCCCAGATCTTCTGCTCCCCCATCCCATCCTGCCCCAGTCCCAGCCAGGGGGGGGCTGTGGTAGGAAAGCAGCTCAGGGGCTGGGCAAAGAGGGGGAAAATGGGTTTTAGTGCTTTCTGCAAATGCTTGTGGGCTGGGAAGACTCAGACACCACCAGCCCAAGGAGGGCACAGGCTGCTGGAGATGGCTCCAAGCCTCGATCCAGAATGGGGCTGCAAAAAGGGAGGGGAGAAATAGTGCAGAAAACTGAGGAAAGGGAATGGCTCATGGTTCGTGTTTTCACTCTTTTTCCTCACTTTCTCCTTGCAGGATTGTGGCTGCCAATGGTGAGGAGATTTGTGCCGACCCCAAGAAGGACTGGGTGGATAAAATCATAAAACGGCTTCAAAAGAAAAAATAAAACCCATCCAACCCATCTGACTTGCCCATCCACTCTTCCTGTCTCTCGAGGGAGCCAGCGGTGCCGGCAGTTCCTCTGCAGCAGGTGCTGAGGCCGCGGGCACCGTCACTGCAGGAAGAGCCACGCTGTCCCCCGGCAGGATCAGGTGTCACAGCGCTGGGGACCCGCCAGCTCCCGAGCTCCTCCTGCTGTCACTGCCCTGCCAAGGGGTGCCTGTGCAGCAAATATTTATAATAAAGACTCGTTGCCACAAGTTGCTGTTTGAATTTCTCCTGATTCTCCAGACCGAGCAGCAGATCCTGACAAACCCAGGGCATGCTGCAAACAAAAAGAGCCTGGGCCACAAATTCACATTTCTCCAGGAGCAAAGTGAGCCTGGTCACAGTGTGCTTCACTGGGAATGTGATAGTGGAGCCAGGCCTTGACCCACAGGTCCAGGATCCTTGGGTGAGGTCACCCTCATGCCTGGGCAAAGCTGAACATCCTCAGGGCATGCCCACAGCCCCATGGGCTTTGCAGGAGCTCCAGAATTAAGGGGAGGGTTTTGGGAGAAGATACTGATCTACTAAACCCTTAACACCCTGACAGCTTCCAAATGTGCTGGTGGCCACTGCCCAAGCATCTGCGGGAGATAAGGACCAATGTCCACAGTGCCAGGAGGGTGGGAGCAGTGTGGGATTCCAGATACTAAAACCAGGCTGCTGGCCCCTCTTCTCATGGGAGAGGTGCAAACAGACAAGGGAAAACCTCAGAAAGGTGAAAGCAAGGAATGTGCAAATGCTCCTCAGCCTAAAGCTTCATCAGTGTTTTATGCTCATGGCTAGAAAGCACTTCAGGGCTGTATTTTCTAGGACATGGAATAGCACAGGAGAAACATCCCTAATGGGATTTTTGCCCATGAACTGTAAGCACCATGGCAGGAAGCAATGGTGGAAAGGGGAGCTGAAGCAGAATCAGATACTGGGGGACAAACACCTCGAGGACTGTGCATCCCCTCACAGGGGACACGAGCACCTTCCCCAGTGAGCAGAGACTGACAAAGCACACAGCTCCACACTGGCTCTTGCACATGGATGTGTATTTTAATAAAAATAATTCTGTCAATATACAGCAGAATGTCGATTTCTTTACCATATTTCCAGTATATTTTCATAGGCTTTTTCTCAGTTAAAATCCACCCCCCCAAGCCCCTTTTTTGAAGTTTTCATGCGAAGCGTCAGATAACTTAATTCACAAATACTAAGCATAGGCTGAACCAATGTGCACAGTTTGTGTAATGTCCAATAGCCAATGTTGTACCAAAGAGGTGGAACTCCCTTCTGAAGGCCATGGGAAGCTGCAGTGGCACAGGCAGCTCCTCCAGGGCTGCCGGGGAACCCGCAGAGACCTCGCAGCCCCTGCTCCAGCTGAGCATTTCATACCTGAGTTTTGAGCAACCAGCAGGAGAGAGGAGTTCACTGCATGCTGGGCAGGTCCTGGGGCTTCCACTGCTGTGAGAGCTTCAGGGGCTGCAGCCTCCTCCTGCCTCCCCTGCACAGCTGGGACTGAGAGACACCATCAGGATCCCAACCCAGCACCGGTGCAGTCCTTGGTCTGGAAGTCACCATACTTGTGGTTTTCTGATTTTCTTTAAAACCTGGATTATCCCCAGAGCTGCTGCTGCTTCTCCTTTCTCCAAGTCTAAGCCTGTGAGAAGCCCAGCATACAAAAATCCCTCTGTGCTCCCTTCTGGAGGAAGAATGCAGCTCAAGTCCTCCCGAGCAAAAACATCCAAGCACACGCCTGAACCCAGGTGGGGTGACCAGAGAAAAGGTGTCTGCCTGGCCATGGGACTTTCAGCAAGGAGCAGAGGTTTGCATGGCCTCCAGGAATATTTCTGTGGTGTGTGAGTGTAAATTCCACACAGGACTTTCCTGCAAGCAGGAGAGAATTAAGATTCCCTCCTGGAAATAAAAGAGCTGGCAGGATGTGTGCTCCTCAAGCCTGGGTGATGCCCTGGCTTGCTGGGCACTGCTCCAGCTCAAGCTGCAGGCTCTGAGCTCTGGTTTGGGATGTGGGGAGAGGGACAGACATGCCAGGTTCACTCATCCATCACCTGTCACCTCTTGTTGCAGGGAAGGGTGGTGGAGAGCAGCTAGTGCTGCCAATAGAAGAGGCCTCCAGGCACTCAACTCCTCCCTTTTCCTCCCAAATCTGCTGCAGCTCCCCTCACACTTCCTCCAGCTCTCTGCCCCTCCAGCAGACAGGACAAGGCTCACAGCCAGCTCTGGCTCTGCCCAAGAACTGCTGGATTGCAGTTCCCTCCATCACTCACCCCTCTGGGGCAGAAGGGTGCCAGCAGCACTCAGCACATCCCCTGGCACGTCCCCACCAAGTCCTTCTGCACAAACACCTTGGTACAGCTGGAGACCCAACACTTGCTCTCTGCAAGAGACCTGCTCTCCCCCTGCCTCACCCCTGAGGCTGCTCTCACACTGTCAGGGCTGGAAAGAAGATGCTTCTTCTGCAAAGGGGACTCCAGAGCCCCTTGTTCGCTCTCCCAGGCTGTGTCCAGCTCCATGGGGCCTCACTGCACCCACGACTGGAGCTTGAGGGAACCTTCTCTCTCCACCTGCTGCCACAGGACAGTTCAAGTCTGCACTGCTTCTTCATGGGAAGAACTTCCTGATCCATGTGGTGCACACACAGCTTCATGGCACTTCCACACTGCTCTACAGCCTGGCTGCCACAGGGCACCTTCTATCAACCCCAGGACAGCAGAACTCTGAAACAGCGTCCAAGCAACACGTGCTACATATTAACACAAAGCACAGCTGCAATCCAGCCTGGTTTGCTCTGCTGAAGGAGATGGTTCATCATCCCTGATACCCAAGGTGGAAAATGATACATTCAATCCCCAGAACTAGTTAGAACAGCTCTGCTTGCTCCAATTTTTCAAGGCAGCCTCAAGAACAAAGCTATTTAAAGAATGGTAAAGATGCCTTAATAAAACGTGGAAAACAAGGACACAGCTTGAGGACAGATTGAGATGTCACTGGAAAAAAGAGAAGGCAGGCTATGGGAAGATCCTAAGTGTAGGTAACCATGAGGAATGACACTCCCAGAGGGGTCCACTCTCCATGCCAGCCACAGCTGCATCTCCTGGTGTCCAAATCCAGTGGGAGCAGCACAGCAGGGACCACCAGGATGCTGGAAACAGAAACATTGATGGATGCTGTGGCACCTATCTCTCACCACACACCTTTCACACATCCCAAGGCAACAAGCTCCAGCTTTGGTTCACGTGGGGCTGAGGGAGAGCAGCCACTGGAGAACCTCCCCTGAAGGGCTGGATGCTGAGTATTGTGCAGTGCTTCACTGGGAGTCCCTCTCTGTTCTGCTGGCCACACACAAGGGCTCAACTCCAACAGACTCCCAAAGAAAGGCAGGAGTGCTGCAGCCAGCCCAGCTGACAGGATGCTGTAAGGTGGCAAAAAGGGACTGGCACATGTGGACCTGCCCCTTTACACCAGCAGGGAAGGACAAGCCAGGAAGGGCAGTTGGAGTTGTCAGATCCATGCTTGGCACAGACACGAGCCACAGAGCTGGCCCTGGCCTTGGAGCAGCTCCCACAGCAGCCAGCACTGCACACACCACTGTGGTCATGCAGCTGGGAGAATACTGGGATTGTGGGAGGCAGAGAAGCAAGAAAGGATTGCTGGTAGCAGTAACAAGTTTTCCCCAAACCAGCTGGCTCTGGGAGCACACTGAAGGATGCACAGGAATAGACTGCTGCCCTCCTTGCTCACAGGAGAGCCTGACTGAGAGCTCTCTCAACCCCTCTAAGTCTTGAAATAGCTTTGGTTAAATACTTGCTAGGGTAGGCTCATGGAGCAGCAAGAGGAATCATCTGGAACAAGATGATTCCAAGAGTTCCAAGAGGAACAAGATTTGGCTCCCCTGGTAGAGGAGAGATCCACAAACTGGAATGCACCCAGCAGAGCCCCTAGGATGGTCACAGGCTGGAGTAGCAGGTGTATGAGGTGGCTACTCCTCCAAGAAACACTTATCCCAGCTACTCCAGTGCATCTCAAAGTTCTCCCTATGTGTTCTTGATGCTCTCACTCTCAGCTTGTGGGGGCAGCATGAACCCCTGTCCATGGGGAGAGAAGCCTGGTGATGTAATTCAGCTCCATGAAGCTCCACAGAATTCCTGAAGGACACTTTAACCAAGGCTCCAGGTCTAGATTCCCAAAATGCTCCTCTCAAAAGGCCACTTAACAGGCAGGGCATTGGACTCAAACACAAAGCCCAGGATGTGAAATCAGGTTCCATCAGGTCCCTGTGCAATGTTTTCCTTCTGCAAGGCCTTTGCTGCAGTGCCAAGAGCCAGGAAGGTGGGTGGGGTGTCCAGAGTAAAGAGCTGGAGTGTGTTTGCTGCTCTCTAGATCACAGCTCTTTGCTGGTGCCTCTGGACTGCTCAGGGGACAGCTGAGACCCTCTGAGTGAGCAGCCACAGTAGAGCTGGAAAAGGTTGAGTTGTCCCAGCAGTGGCATTTCCCAGCTCCTGGGAAGGATGTGCAGCTGGAGAGCCTCTCCTGGGGCTGAGGAGTGCTGCTTGGGCAGGCTCCAGCTGAGAGCAAGCTGTGAATTAACCACACATGCTGGAAATCCTGCAGTTAGTGCCATCAGCACTGCAGCACAGGGCTGCAGCTGAGTCCTTGTCCCCTCACCCAGAAATGGGAAAACAGCAGTTTTTCCTAAAGGCTCCACAATCATTCACATGGATTTACTGAAGGACTCCTGGGAGCAGTGACCAGGTTGCTTGAGGCACTTGGAAGAACAAAACCCAAATCATTTTTATAAATGTAACTTTTTTGAATTGGCATGTAGCCTCTGGTTAGGTGTACAGCCACATTCAGTGTTACAGACCCCACTTCACTTTATCTGTTTTTAAAAACTACTGCAATAATCCAAGATTCAGCTAACATGAACCACCAAAGAGCAGCCAGGGAGATTCAAAGGCAAGAAGCTTTGAAATACAACCTGAGAAAACCACATTAGAAATCCCATCTAGGATTCAGGGGCAGGATGGGACCTACATCCCACCACAAACATGCTTATCTTCCCCCTACGGAGTCATGGCCACATTAGTCAGAATCTGAGTACAAGAAGCAGAAACCACTGGTGAAACCACCAGAACACTTCAAGTAATTTAAAAAAACCCAAATAACATCCATCACACATTTCTTGGCACCAAAACAACCAGATATCTAGGAAGATCTCTTGGTTATTTTCGGTAGCGAAACCAAAATAAAAAAAAAGGTGCCCTAGGACAATCAGCAGCTTTGCTGAGAGACCAAACAGGGCATTAATATGACACATGATGAAGAGACTTGGCCAAAAGAAACCACAAAGAGAAGGAACCAAAAGAACCTCAGACAGAGATAAAGATGATGTTGCTACAAAGATGAGAGAGAGGTCTGACTGCAGCCAGACTGCTGCAAAGTGGTGACCAACAGCAGAGGAATTGCCAAATGGGGAAGGCAAAGCAAGGTCCTGGAGTATTTCAGCCTCAGAATCAGCCCAGCAGTGTGCTGTCAGCCTGAGTCTGAGGGATGGAAAGGCTGCTGCAGAATCCCACCAGGCAGGGCTCACATGCTGGGACCAGAGGCTTTGGGAAGGAAACCTGCCCAATGAGTTACTGTGCACTTGCAGCAAGGTAGGGATGGCAGGCTGGGCTGAGATCCACCAGAAGAGTAGAAAATCAGCTGATGAGCTTTCAGGCACATGAGCTGATCCCCAGAGCTGGAAGAGAAGCCCCAGACTGGCAAGTTAAATCCTGCTTGCAGCAGCTCTCTGCCCCTGCCTCTGCCTCCCTGGAAAAGGCTGTGGTAGAGCTCCCTCTGCCTTTTGCAGCTGTACCAGTGAACTGATAAAAGTATCTCCTTCAGCTCTAAACCTCCTGTTTTCTCTAGCACTGCCCTTACACACTGCACACCTTCACCAACAGGCAGGGATCATGTTCCCAACCACCTCCAACACCATCTGCACATCCACTGCCACAGTCTGCCCTGGCACCTGCTCCCCTGCTCTGCCTTGATTTCAGACTTCAGTGCCAGCTGCAAATCCATCCTGCAAACCCAGAAAATCTTTAAAGCTTTGGGCTGCTGCTACTTTCCTTCTTAGTGGCACAAAAACTCTCTTGGTGCTTGAAGCCCTGGCACAGGCTAACCTCCATTTTAAGGACAAACCTCAACAAAACCTGCTCATCTCTCACTGACCTTTAAAAAAAAAAAAAAGTCATGAACAGCAGTAAAATTCATGTTTGGTTTGAGCTCCCTTGGGTCCTCCCCAGAGCTACTGACCTAAAATTAATTTGGTGCAGAATTCCAATCCTCCTGTGCAGCCAGGCTGAAGCTGCCATCTCCTAATGGTACAGCAGAGGATGCAAAGCACGCAGTGGTGCCAGGCAGCCTGGCCAGGTAACAGAACATGCTCAGAAACACTCACAGGTGTCTGAATGCTTGGGAGCACTCAAATCCCTGGGCCTGGCACACAGCGTGGACACATTAGTCCATTTTACTCAGAGGTTACTCACCCACAGATCCTTGCTGGTCTCTTTTGGGCCTGAAATTTCCATATTTCTCTTACTAATCCCTACAGAAACACTGCTGCTCCTTTCTGAATGGCTCAGGCACGACAGAGCTGGAACTGACCCCAACCTGCAACCTGGCCTCAGCTTGTCCCAGCTGCAAGGACAAGCACAGCTCAGCCCAGGTTCCTCCAGACACTTCTAAAATTCAGAAGTGCTCATTTAGATCAGTGTTGCAGGGATGGGAGAGGGCAGGAAATACTGTTATTACTGAGTTAGTGGCAGAGCCCTCCTCCAAGGAGAAAAAGGGGGATTTGTTATTTAATTAAAAAATGTCAGCCCACCAGGGCACATCACCCATAGATGTTTCTGGCCAACTCACATGACCTGGTTCTACCCACACAGTGGCAGATGACTTCTTATTCATCACTCCTGTCCCTCCAGCTGTTCAGAGAGCTGGATTTAACTCTTTCTCAGGGCTGTGAGATGCTTCTACAGCACAATCACCAACACAGGCAATGTCAGTTCTACTCTTTCCACTCACAAAGCCAAGATTGAGAGCTTTGGGCTCCAAAGAGAGGCACCATGAAGGACCAAGCTCCTCCAATTCCCACTCAGTGTGTGACAGGACCTACCTCACCCAGCCTCCTGAGGGGCTGTATGGTGTGTGTGTGTGGCTGGGACCGAGTCTGTGGGCAATAAATACATCAATGACTTTGTGGAGGTGGAAGAGACCTTTTTAATAAACATGATTCAAATAAAAAAAAAAAAAGAATGCCTCTGAACTGCCACTGTGAGAAGAGTTCGGATTACTAGCACGGATGATGCTGTATGTGCACGATGGAGGGAGAAGGGAAGAAAAGAACAAGCTGTCACCAACTTGACGAGCTTCCTCAGTAAATCAGCATAAACCAGGCTCAGCAAAACTCTCCAGATAAAACATCGGTGGAACCATGAGAAACAACTCAAATCAAAACAAAAAAGAGAAAAATCCCTAGGTCAGAAGGCGCTACATCAGAACAACCAGCGAGGTACCGAGTGCCGCCGGAGCCGCGGGACACGGCAGGACACGGCTCCGAGCTGCCAGGCTTCCCGGGGCCAAGAGCAGCCACACAGTGAGGGACTCACTCAGTCCTTGCACGGGCAATCCTTGCACAGGCAGTGTGTGTGTGTGCTGAGGGGCGGCAGGGAGGTCAGGCTATCCATCGAGGTGGCGGTGCAGAGTGGCAGCGGCAGAGGGTGAGGGGCAGCACTCGCTCGGGTCAGTGCAAATACTCGTCCACTCTGGCGAAGGAGCAGGAGCCCAGCCCCACCCGCGCCATCAGCCGCAGGCACTCCGAGGCCTGGCCCAGCGCCAGCATCAGCGGCGGCTGCTTTGGCAGGTTCTGAGATTCTGTCAGGGCAAAGAAACACAGCTGCTTACAAGGGCTGTGCTGGCTCACCTGAACTCAGACCTCTCTCTCTCTCTCTGTCCCAGCTGGGCACCAAGCCCACAGCCCTGGCAGGAGGTGCTGGCTCTGGAAGGAAGCTGCTCCCAAATGCTGCCAGCTCTGTGCTGCTGCTGCTCCACACACCCCACCACCCATGACACATCCATAGACCCAGGAGGGCTCCTGTTCTGACTGAGTAGAGAAACAGAAGTTGCATGTTTGGGGAAGGGCAGTCCCTTCCCCTGACAGTCAGCAGCTGTTTGTCCAGTGCTTGAGGAGCATGGACAAGTTACTGAGGGCTTTCACCAGGGAGATACGGTATCTGGACATGCTTCATCACACAGGTTACCAGACACCTTGTCTAGCTCAGCTGAGGGCTCCCTCAGAAAGCATGCCACTGGAAAGACATGAGTGAGTTCATCCAGGCC
>VWYE01026874.1:0-10541 GCA_013398995.1 Alaudala cheleensis
CAAATGAAAATTCACATGACTGGAAGGTGTTTATAAAAAAAGCAAGAATTTCTGGAAGATTCAGGTCACTCCTCTAATCCAAGAGTAAGATTTACATTAGGGCCTGAAAAGCAAATTTCACTACTGACTGACATTTCTTTTTTCTGGAAAACAAAGTTTTGGAAACCTTTAATTCCCCACTGAAATGAAAATGGAGCCACTTAATAGTTTTCAGAAAGGGGGAATGTTATTCTAAATTTTATACTGTGTGTTTGCTTGTGAGTCCCAGATTCCATATAAAAATATTTTCATTCCACACCACTTTGAATAAAGCAGAACAGAAGCTTAAGTGCTGCCACAGACCAGTCTGGTAATGGGACTGCAACAGCTTTTGATTCAGTATTCCAGCCCAGCTCTTTGCTGGTGGTTTAGCTGGCTTTCCTGAACAATTGCTGCATTGGTTTTTAGACCATTGGTTTTTAGACCATTGAACCAAATCCTGCTTCCTTTCTCTTTAGCTTCACTGGGAGTTTATAAGCAAAGTATCAGAGCTCAGAAAATGGCTAAAGTAGACTCACAGCTCGTGTAGGTTCTGGGGTTCTGGAATAGCACAAATAGCTTGAATATGGTTAGTATCCAGTTTTCGTTGCCCTTGGGGGATTTCACATCCCAGGTAAATCACAGTCTGCTGGGTAATTTGTGCCTTTTCTTTGGACACCTTATATCCTCTCATTCCCAGGTGATTTAAGATCTCAATTTTTAACTTTATACAGGTTGTCTTCTCCTCTGTAGCTAGCAGTATATCATCAACATATTGTAACAGCAGGTATTGTTCTCTCGGTACTTGCCTGTTCTCAGTCCAAATCTCCAGCTCCTTAGCTAGTTGGTTTCCAAATAGGGTTGGAGAGTTCTTGTATCCTTGTGGAAGTCACATCCAGATGAGCTGAGTTTTTCTTCCGTTTCCTGGATTTTCCCACTCAAAGGCAAACAGCTTCCTACTTTCTTTGTCAAGTGGTATGCAGAAAAAGGCATCTTTTAAATCAATTACAGTAAACCATTTATATATCTCTTTTACGGATGTGAACAACGTGTAGGGATTGGAAACCACTGGATAAATGTCTTTAGTTATTGCANCAATAAAATATGTTTTACTTATTTGATACATGTACAGGAACACTAAATGACATTTCCTTAATCAGATTGTCAAAAATATGGGCAAAACTGAAACATAACCCCAAAATTTGGATGTGTGTGTAACAAAGATATTCTTTGGAGCCAGAAAACCCCAAAAGATTAAAAAAGCCTATTCGATCCTTTAAGAAGCTGTAATTAACTTTTGTAATAAATGTTCCTTCTAAATGGCTACACAGGGAAGCATCTTCTGAGAACGGAACATGAAATAATCTTAAGGCAATTACAAAGAAGTTTTTGATTTGCAAAATTTAGTATAATTATGTAATTTTCTTTTGTGTGCAAGCAGGCTTGGCATTGAACTCCCACAAAGTGATGAGTCATATGGAGCTGGTTATTTCCTTGAGAATAGCAAGAACCAAGTGAAAATTATCATTTGAATACAAGAGCCCAGGAGTGCAATGCATGAATCTAATTTTACAGCGGAACCCATGGCAAAACATTCACCCTGATGCTTGAAGAAGGTGAGCTCTGGAGCACTTGAAGGCCTGGCAGGATGTGCAGTGGGAAAATACTCCTTCCCTGAGATGTGAGAATGCTTTCAATCACCACCTGCAGGAGAGTTCACTCCATTAAGGATTTCATTTCTTTGCCAGGATGTTTGCAATGAAGGAGCTGTAAGAGCGTGTTTGACTTTATTATGCACTGTGAAAGGTGAACATATTGTAGACACTTAACAGGTTCCTTCTCTCAGATTTGTTAAAAATGGAGAGCTCAGTGAATCTGACATTGCCCAACTGAGTGTGTGGATATAGAAATTTGTACAATAGTACATGTAGGTAAAGTAAAAGTGTATCAGCCAGTGATACCCTTAATCAAGCCTTTAACGACTAAATCTACTCTTGAACAGAAAATTGTTCATCTCAGAGATATTAGCCCACAAAATCATTTGGATTACATCCCTTTTTTTGTCTACATGCAAGCAAATACTATTAAATTACTTATAAATAATCTTTGTAATTTCCTTTGGTTTTCAGAGTCCTTTTTACTGCTAAATTTATGACTGAAAGGTGCTTATCATATTCTGAAAATGCAGTTTTCTACCAAGAGCAGAAATTCAGTTGCAAAAAGACACTTTGAAGTAAGCAATACCTTTTGTATTTTTTCAGAACTCCATACATTTTTTTTTTTTTTTACAGATTTTGTTTTCTAGAAACAATTATTAGAATTAAATTCCACAATCAGATGTTAGTGGTGCCCAGTGACAGGATGAGCAGCAGTGGGCATAAACCATGATGCAGGAAATCTAATTTAAATATAAGAAAATCAACTTTTTGGTAGTTTAGGTGGTGCAATAGGTTTGTGACAATAGGTTGAGAAAGGGAATTCTTGGAGAAAATAGAAACCAGAACTGGCCCAAGTCCCTTGAAACCTGCTTGAGTCAAGTGTGCTCCGAGCAGGGGTGGGGAGCAGCTGAGCTCAGGAGGTTCCAACCTCTAGGATTCTCTGACAAATATTAATCAGCAAAAGAGATTATTCCCTGTTTTCAGAGAAAGAAATTTCTAATTAATGCACCCTTTTCAAAATGAATTATGCCTCTGCCAACACAGTTTTTAGAGCAGGAATCTTTTTTTTCCTGTGGATTCTGACTCTGGCAAGAACTTGTTGTGCCATCTCTCTTCATTAAGAGATACATGACATGTTCACAGGACCAAACCAAGTGCTTTTACAGGACATATGCTATGTGACTGGAGACACATTAAAAGATAATTAAGCATATTAAACAATATTTTGATTTATTCCATATTTGTTTTATATGGGGATATAAAAACTGATTCATGCCTAATTCATCTCTCAGGCAGTCTCTTTCCATGGCACAGATGTTGAGCAGGCAGTGACAATGCTGTTCCTACAGTTCTGCTCATGGAATGTCAGGAAAAGGCTTGACCACAAAGTCTGTAAGCAAAGGATCAATCATAACAAGAGGACAAACACATTTGTCCTTGAATACTTCTAAAATCTCTTGGTCAGAGGTTGACCAGCACAAATAGAAGTGCTGAAAACAGAGAAGGACAGTTAACTAGAAGAGGAAAAAAATAAACCAAATTCTATTTCAATAAGGGTTTCTTCCCAGATGATGAATAAAAGTAACTTATCATAGGCAGAAACCTTGAAAAACATTGTGATAATTATCCTTTCACCTTTCTCTGCATGAGGGTGGTTGCTTCAAGAGATGAAAATTTCATGATAGACCTAAAGTCAGCAAAAATTCCTTTGTCCAAAGTAGGTACAGATTCATTCTGATTTTATAGATAGTGGAGGTTCTACTAACTGAAAATAGAAATATAAAGTTAAATAGACATAAAGTTAAATGCAAACTTTATGATAACTCAAAAAAGGTGATCTTCCACTTCTTTGTTAAAATGCATTCTGGTTTAGATGGCTGGAGTGTTGTGAGTAATCCACTGCTATGAAACATCATTTATAAAACACCACTTAACACATCTTGGGTGAAGTATCTATTATTAGCAGACTGTTGATTTCTAAAGAGCAGAAAAAAATCTCATAGGTAGAGGTGAGATAAAGGATGAAATTTCACAATTGCAAGTACAGCTTTTAAGGAGACAAAACAAACCATGGAAACATTTAACAATTATTATTCTTAATGGAATGCCAATATTTTGGAAATTCTTAAGGACATCAATTTGGAGGTCAGGTTTTGAAACATACAGAAGAAACAGCATGAATATGAAAAATAAAATGTCACATTTGAGAGCTCTTCCAGAACTATTGTGGCCCAGTATTAGCCATTCTCAAACATTCTCCTCAAACAGCAATCTAGGTCATCCAACAAACATCACGTTTCACAGAAATCCTCCCACTGGGCTGGGCTGGGACACTGATGGGATTTGGAAGACACCCTGGAATGATCTTCACTGTGGTGGAAGGGAAGCAGAGTCTCTGCCTCACAGAGTCCACAAAGTCAATGGTGTAGCTGCTCTTGCACTTCAGAGTCTTCATTTTGCTGCCTTTCTTTTTTTTTAATTTCATCTTTTACAAATGCCAGGTTGGTTTTTTTCCCCCTAGGGTTGAACCATGTTAGGAATGCAGGAAGCCAAAATGTTCTTAAATGGGAGACAAAACCAAGTGGACAGTGATGTGACGTTGGCCAAAGCTTTGTGTTTCAGCTGAGTTCTGAGATCAGGCTGGGATCTGTGGGATGGAATAGAAGAATTATTAAACTTGTGTTTCTCTGTTTGACAAATAGGAGTGGCTGTGTGTGGAGATCAAAACCCTGCTCTGCTGCAGCCCAGCCCAGGGACGGTGACAGGACAGGTCTGTCCCTGTCCTTGTGTCCAGCCAAGTGCTGGCTCTTACAAACCCAACCTGATACAGCAGCTGGAAGCCACCACCATGGTCAGAATGATCAGACTCAATTGTTCTCTTCCTTAGCAGCTCCTCAGCAGCCACAGAACATTTTACAGAAACACTGCATTCTGATTTGAATGTCCATTTAATAATGGCCAGTTCTGAATGAATTGGATCCATGAAAAATGGGGGGTTTTCCGTCAGATATTGAAACACCTCTTTAATTTCAATTCCACTGTCAATCTTCAATCTTCCACTGTGATCAGGGCACTAATGCACTGCATAATTCACAGGCCTCCTTTTGATAGACAGGACAGATTATTAGCTTCTACTTTCTATTCCTAATTTTTCATTCTTTTAGAATAGCTCTGCTTTTGAAGGCAGAACCAGGAAGTTTTTCTGAAGATAGCTACAACAGATTGTGTAGAAATATTTCTTTTTTCAAGACTTGTTTACCAACAAGATTTTCCCTTTTATTTTTTCTAAATTAATAAAACCAGTGTTTAATATCCATTAATCATCTACTTCTATTAGGGTGTAAGTACAATAAACACATTTTATTCATTTATTTGTATGCTATCACTTAGATCCCCTCATTTTTAGATCATGGCTGGATTATTCAGGGCTCTCTGCAGACCTATAACAAAGAAACAAATACTCCAGAGAATTTACAGTATACATGAAAGAGAAGATGAAATAACAGAGCAAGACAGACAATCAAGGTTGGGGAAGAAAAGGAAGATAAAAAATGAACAGAACTAGGCAGCAAACAAAAGTCACTCATGACTCCCGGTAAAACAAGAAACAAATGTGAAAGTATGATATTTGATCAAAAATGTTCTGAGATGCGCAGATGTTACCAAAAGTAATAAGATCTGCTTGCAGTATTTCTAATTAATTACCTAACTTCACAGCCATCTTTACATTTTAAGGACCAAGACTCCCTGCCTCTGCTTGCTTTTCAGGCTATTTTCTATTTCTCTCAGAATTCTGAGGACTTTTATCCTCAGGGTCTTTGGCTTACCTGGTCTGCTTCTCAGTTTTATCAGGAATGTTCTCTTTGAATGGTTATTTCTTTGGGTATTTTTTGTAATTAGTGACTGATTTTGAGAACTGAGCTTTCATGCTCTAATTACAGAGATGTTGAGAAGTAAGTTATATTATTTTTTAATTATATATAGAATATGTCCTTGGTCAGCATTCTACATGAGTGTCAGCTCTCTCTCTAAATTGTTAACTCAAGATTCAGAACATGTTTCTTCCATTGAGAAAACCTTGACTAAAGCTAGTTTTTATTTTCAAGAAAGATTATTTTCCTGTTGTCACATATTCTGCACTGTAAAATGTTTACATCTGAATAATTTCTCACCATCTAGCTTTTCCTGTGTTCATATTGACCTCTACAGTCACATGCCCTACACATGCAGGTCTACAGAATCCTCGCAGCTTCAGAGGAAAACATGCCTCACTAAATACACACTAATTAATTCCTACTTCAAGATTGTAACGGTTTCTGTTCTTTGGTGCTTTGTCATTTCAGACCCTCATAGAAACAGTAGAACTTTGTGTTGTAATGTTCTGGAATTCCCTCAACACCTGTGCTAAGGGCACACGGTTCTGCTGATGAATGTCCCGTGCTTTGAGCAGTGATGTGTCATTAATCACATTAAGGAATAGGCCTAACAAGCCATAATTTAAAAGTAAGATGGTGTTACCAGCTCTCTTTTTAGTAAAAGTGAAGCAGTCTATAAATATCTCTGCATTTGGGATGCAGGAACACTTGGGTATTGCCATGGCAGGTCCTTTTCCAAGGCAGTGCTCCCCATCCCAGGGATCTTAGCCTGGGAATGTGACAGAATTCCCTCAATGAACCCCCTTGAACGCTTTTCAATTTGCACTAATCACAGCCAGAGCATGGGCAAATTACTGAAATCTAATCCTCATTTATTCTTTCTGTGTACAGAATCAGAAACTGTTTGGCATTACAGCCTGAAGGATGCCTGGAATCACACCCACAACTGGGGCCACTCCCTCCAACAGCCACACTGAAATTGACATTATCAGAAGCTGTGTTATTTGAAAAGGTAACCGACTGCAAGCAAGAGATATAATTAGCAAAATCTGTTCTTTAAAAGCCACATCCACCATTAAAATTTTAAAGAAATGGAATCTTATCTAAAATCATCTTTGTAATTTACTAACACTTATTTCCATACAATTTTGTCAGAGCAGCACAAACTTGGTGTTAACACAGCCTGAGACTTCAAAGTTGGGCTCAGTTTATGCAGTTTTCCTGTCTGTAAGACTGATACTGATTTTCTCAGATTTCATACAAAATTTCCACTTAACTCTCAGTACTTTATAACCAGTTTTGATCACATGAGATTGGTGAGAAACAATTCCCTCTGTTACTGAACACAGGTCCTGAGTGAGCATCTACTACTGCCATCAGATGAATGCAAAGGGAAGAAAACACATTTGGATATTGGTCTGTGGAGTGTTGTGAGAGGGGAATGGTTGTTCCTCTAACTTGGTTCAAAAGCTGCTGACCATTGGCTCGTGTTCAACTCCCTGACCACAGCACCCCCAAGTCCTTTCCTCAGTGCTGGAATTTTATCCAGGACCTGAGAGACCTCTGATATGCCTCCTTGTTTATACCTGAATTTTAAAAATGCCAAGCATCTGCACCTGTTCACCTTGAATGACCTTCTAAGAACTATTCTAGAAAGTCAAACCCTAACTTTTTACAATCCCTCTTTGCAAGCAGGAGAAAAAAGACAGAAATATCACATTCCATGAGAAAAAAATAGGAACTGAAAAAGCAAAGGTCACTTTTCACTTGTAACAGCAAAAATCTGTTATCTCAGGTGTTGCCATGTCAAAATTCTTTTATTCACTGAGGTGCCACCTCTCCCTTGGCTTGTGAAAATTCTCCTATAGTTACACACATTGACTGAGAAGTAAACAGGCTTTTTAAAGCCCTGGACTCTGCAGGAACCAGTGCAGGAGAAACATTCATTGTTTTAATGTTCAGGTGTTTATCTTGGGACATCATAGCAGTAGAAACTTTGTTGCTCATACAATTTTTAGTGATACCGTGCAAGTCCAGAATAAGTCAAGGATGTGTTAAATAATATTTTGTCCTTAAGATTCTTAATTTTTTCTTGGTTGACAGGTCAGGGACTGTGCAGGTGAGACCCCTCCTGAGGCCATTCCTTGGATCCCTGTGCTGGGGAAGCACCATGGCCTGCCAGAGTAGCAGGGGCTGGCACTGGTGGCACTGCCTTAGTCGTTGTTCTCTCCAGGGCATCTGGTGCTGCTGCCTGGGGGAGTGCAGAGTTTCCAGGGAATCCCTGAGGAAGGATGAGCAAGTGCAAGGCTGGGTTGGTCTCTGTGTGCAAAGGCACATTCTAATTTCTACCTGCCTTCTCTTCAGCCTCCCAGCCAGGATTATGTGGTGGGGAGAGCAAGGAGAGGCAATTTCAATGTTCAAAGAGAGGATTTGAGCCTTTCACAGCCAACCACAGAACTGAGTTCAAATCATGCCCTGATAAAATCTGAGTTTAGAGATCCAGGTTTATCTGTTTGTGTAAGGATGCTATAAAAAGCACATCACCATGGTATCCCAGCTCTTTCCAATTAAAGAAAACTATTCCTACCATTTACTTAGCAGCTCTGACAATAGCCTGCAGCAGCAGTAAAACAAGTTGACTGCCTGGCATTTTACACGATAAATTCTTCACTACACTCTGGTTTTTCTTGCACTGTTGCTTGCAAAGACTTAAAAAGTTACTGCTTCTTCAACGACTGAGACTGGTATTGTTACACTCATTTGAGCTATGGATCACTGGGTACACTTTGTACCTTCACATGCCACTTTGAGAAAAATCAATTTTTGTCTTGAAGAGCTCAAACTGGTGTTGCAGAAGATCAGTGCACATTTCCAGGTGCTGCAGGGCATTGGCATCTTGATGTGGATTCAACAAAACATGACATAGGTATGATGCAAAATTGCTTACTCTTATGCTAAGGGATCTTCTGAGAAAAATTACACATTAAATCAGAATACTGTGAGGATGTGCAAGGCCCAGCAGCTGCAGTATACACTTTTGTTTTTCACAACCTTAGCACAAAAAACATAATTTATGTTGCTAACTATAAATGGTCATGCTAATAAATGTTGTAGGTAGAAGAGGAAAATCAGATAATATTTAATATGGAGATTTAAAATAGCATATAACTGATATTGAGGAAAGAATCAGTTTGTGCCTAATAATGATTAGAAGTATTTTAAAAGCTTTGGGCCAGGATTAATTGTCACCTAAATTATATGTAATGTCAATACAGATATTCTCTACATTTTTTAAAAGTATTTTGAATTTCTGCACCATTTTTATGCATCTGCAAAGCTTGAGAAAAGGACCACTTACTTTCTTTGCCCTGCTGTATTTCTGCACAGACAGAAGAGTTAATTTCCACAGCTCTGTAATTTAGCAGTGTGTGTAGCCTTGCCTGTCTTAAGGACTCAGATTGCACTTCCATGGGATATTAACTGTGCTTCCAGTGAGCACAGCCCAGAAATGCTGAGTCCAGAATAGACATTCTGCTGAACTCATAGAAATGTTCTCTGCCAGATCATATTTATTAACTTCTTGAAGGAGTAACTTTCTCTCCAAAGAGGTCATGCTAAATCAACTATCATCTGTTTGTAAAAATTTAGCTTAATGCCAGGTCAGGTGCTGTCTATTCTCCTGCAGCTGACAGAAGTCAAATGTGTTCTGGCGCAAGGATAAAACATTATATTCATTTCTCTGGGCATCCAGGTTCACTTGATGCAGATCTGTGCTTCTGTCTGGAGTCCCACCAGCTGGAAGGTTCTGCTAGTTCCTCTCCACACCAGCATTCCCTGTGAAATGTAATCCTGTCTATGGTCTGCTGGATTTCCTTGCCTGGGCCCTCCTCAGTTAAATGATGCAAGTTAACAAACAGAGCAGGCACAGGAGAATTTTGCTTATCAGACCGATTTGGGCTGGGGCAGGTTTGGAATTGCTCACAGGAGCAGCTCCACCAGGAGATTGGTGTCAGCAGTGACCTCCAGGCACTGCAGGGGGAGTTGATCACAGAATAATCTAGGTTGGAGAAGATCTTTAATATCATCTAGTCCAATCTATGACCTAAGATTATTGCACCAGCCTTGCTTTACCTGGAAAAGGAGGTATGAAAACAGCTTAACAGGGTATGGATCCTAAATAAATAGAGATTGGAGCTCTCCATTTCCCAGTGGAAGCACCAAATAAGCAGCCAACTGCAGGCTCAGGAGCAAAACCAAGAGAACAGAAAGGGAGATTGAGCAAACAGATTTTTCCAAGGATTTACTCCTCTTTTCTTATTTTTCTGTACAGTTTTACAGGAAATACAGTTAAACAAGAAGGTGTGGTATTGAAATACACTCTGCATTCTTCCTACAACAAATATGGATTTGTGCAAGCACAGTCAAAACTTCCCTAGTCATGCCACATTTGTATGTGCTCTGTTTGGAAGAAAAAGGCAGGTGAAAATTCACTGCCACATATCAGCTCTGTAGAACAAAGTGGGTAAAAGAGTTGTAAAATAAGAGTGAATTAAGAAATTCCAAATCTATGACTCAACTTGATCATAAAATCAATCTTCACTGAAATATGAAAACCAAAGAAGGATGTTGAAAGAGCTTCATTATGCAAATTCTGGATTTTTTTCCCTATTGTTTCCTTTAAAAACAGCTGGCGATAGTGACAAGGATTTTGTGACAAATGATTTTGACATTTACTGAATGCTACTGAATACTTGTAATTTATTGTAATGATTTATGAGTAAAGAAGCCTAACAGCGTTAAGTGTTGATATCTTTTCCATAATTCTGGCAAAGATTTTCTAATCATGTTCTCCTTTTGTAATTCAGGATTTCTGTAGCACATAGAACATTTACATTCATTCCTACAGAGGAAATTTCTGAGTGACATCACCTTCACTTTATTTCCTTTTTTGAGACTACCTTTGAGAGCAAATCAGTTTTACATTTCTAAT
>VWYE01026877.1:0-48692 GCA_013398995.1 Alaudala cheleensis
GACAATGACACTCATGTTCTTTATTTAAAGTAAGGTTGCAGTTTTTCCAACTTGGTTTCTCTGAGGGTTTGGAGACAGAGAAATCTTGGCTGTGGTGAGGATTCTCAGGAGGTCCTCAGTTGGGCAGAACTTTGAGGCTTAATGAAATGAGACATAATTTTTAGAATTTCCATTCCAGTTTCCAAGGTTGCCCCTATTTTCACTACAATAAATTGCAACACATCAGGTTTGGATCAGAAATCCTGATTATTACATGCTTATGAATTATGCAAGGGAAAGAGTAAACAGCATTGTTTCTTCACCTGTGCTCCAACAGATTTTTTTTTTTTTGGTTATATGATAAAAAGTTACAAAATGTTTTGATAAAAAGTTATGTAGCAGTTTCTGAAACCCTTGTTAGTTTTATATGGCCGGATTTTAAAATTAAATGTTCACATTTGCTGAATTCAGAATGATAATCAGTCACCTGCTGATAGGCAGCTGCTTATAGTCTTCTCTTTCTTAGAATTTTGGTGTTCAAAATGTCATAGAGCTTTGAAAGGTGGAGAAAAATGTCTCTTGTTTGGGTGCTTGAAGAGTAAGATGTTTAGTTTGGAGGACTAAGATATGGCCTGTTTAAATTGATCTGATTTTTCTACGTGGAGGAAATAATTAGTATTAAATTCACTGTTTTGTTAATGAAAAATACTAATAATAAAAGTCAGTCAGATTGGGAACCAGGCAAATTCAACTACATAAGGCAAATAAAGCTCTCACTTGGTGCAATTAAACTGACAAATCATTAGGAAAATCTGTCAAGCAATGGATTTATAGTAATGTTCTCAGGATTGGGTGTCTTTCTAAAATACATTCCTTATTTCTGCACTGTTGAGCTCAATATAGATTCTTCTGGGTGGTAACTCATGACACGTGGGAGGTTACACACAATAGTTAAATACCTCTGATTACCCAGATAATTTAACTCCTGCTAATGGTGTAACATTGCAGTGGGTTCATGGAAGAGCAGCACAAAGTTGCTTGCAGATTGAGAGAATTGATTCTTTGAGATCCAGATGTTAAATATGTATGGTTTGGCACGTGAAGATGTGAGAACATAAATCTGCAAATATTTATAGATGTGCTGGGAATGTTTAGCATAAGTGAAAAGGTTTACAACTGGAAGAAGTCAGATGAGGACGCTTCTTGAAAAGTGTGAAAAGACCTTCTGCCAGTAAGGTGGAGAAGCTGATTTAATCACCTGAACTTAGGCTTGAAAACTTCATTTTTAGATAATTTATTAAAAATTAAATTAAAGAGACCCTACTGAAGAGACAACAGCATCAACAAAGTTGCTGCAGATTGTTTTTCTGCTGTGCTGTTCTTTGTGTTGGTCAATGGATTTTGGTGGGCAGGGTTGTCATCTGTCACACCACTGTCACCAGAGCCAAAGCTTTTCTTCCCTGTCTTTATCCATTCTGTGTAGCAATGGCTGTTCAAAGAAAACAGAAAGGGGGAAAAAAAAAGGTGGATATGAAAATACTCCATGATTTCAGTTGATGGGAAAGTGAGATGAGTCAGGATGCAGAAAACTTGCCAACCCTCCTGAGAGTTTCTTGTTTCAAATGACTTTTAAACTAAGCTGGAGACAGAACTGCAGAGAGATTGTTCACTGAAGTGAGCCATCATTGCAGCTGCATTTGGGGTTTAATTCTGTGTTCAGTGTTACTGAAAAATATCCTCAGCTGTCATTTCAAGTAATCACAATCCTCCTGAAAGAGATTTCTAGATCACAGTGTCATTGTCATTTGCCTGAAGTTCCCATGGCCCCAGTTTTGTGACTGTTTTTGGAACCATAACTGGCATTGTAAGATTTTAAAAATACAGCATGATTCACAGTGCTGCTAACTTTTGCCTGTGCTATGTTCTCAGCTCTGCAGTAGATGATAGAAATTCGTTTATACATTAAATCTCTAAGACACTGTTGAATTAACTCATTTTTCAATTAAAAAGAAAGATTTCTTAATTGGTTTTGGTATCAGTATTGACTTAAATTTGTTATTCTGAGACTTTCAGATGATAAATCAATCTACTGAAAATGTTTCCTTCTAATTCTAGTTTTTACTTCTGCAACCTTCTGTAGTTTTATGTCACTTGTAAAAAAAAATAATCTTGAACATGACACTTATGGAAGACTTTTCAGAAGCAAGCATCATGACCAAATCAGGAAGATTATCAAAGTGGAAAAATGTTTGGGTGCTGTGATTTTTTTTTTTTTAATTAGGCTGAGTTTATTGGACCAGACTTCCTTCCTTCATGGAAGAAGAGTTAAACCCTTTCATGAACTTCTGTTCTGTATCTGGTGTCTGTGCGTGGTCCAGCACAGCTGATGATGGTTTCATGTTGTGTGTTTGATACCATCCTAAAGCACAAACCCACCCAAACAAAAGCTGACTGATTGTGGATGTGTTCAACCTTCAAAAGGAGCTGGGAACAATGAATTGAACCCTAAAAAAAAAACAAAAAGGGAGGTCGCTGGTGACCCTTCAGAATGTGTGAAATGTGGGGGGATGGTGTTCTCTGCCTCCTCTGGGATGAATGGTGTTTTTTACCTACTTAACTCAGAGGACTCAAAATCTACCCTCCTCAACCAATTAAATATTTATTGTATTTAACTGTTGTTAACTATTACATAGTGGGGGATAGGTTGGGAAAGGAAGAATAAATTGTGTACATGTGGACAAGTCTATCCCAGTTCCAGAGATCTGTGCCTTATGACTGGTGTTTCTGTGCCAAACATGTCAGAATGCCATCATGGTTTATAATGGAATCCACTTTAGATCCATTTATTCTTTTGAGTGTTTTAAGTGTTTTTTTTTTTTTTTGTAAGCTGGCAGACTTTAAAAAACCTGATTTGCATAGTGTTGAGGTCAGCACTACTGGTCTAAGATTTGGTCAATTGCCTCAAAACCCTTAAAACAATTTGATGTTTGAAATTTTCTGGTAAAGAGCTTGGTTTAAGCAACACATTTCTGACTGCACTTAAATATGGGAGTGCAGCGAAATCTTACTGGAATTCCTTTATCACACTTGCATGAACGTGATTTGCCTCTCAAATCTCCTTTACTGACATGAATAAATAGGTTCTTTAATAAATAGGTTCTGTAATTCCTGTCTTGCAAAGGATGGCCTTCTGGATGTTTTGCTGGAGTGAAAATTGATATTAACTGTTTGGCTGTCTTGGTAATTCTTTGTTTTCCTTTGTGTCTGGGGCAATCAAGAATATTTACATGAATACTTAATGCTCAAACTGTGGTTTGAGTGTGCACATTGAAGGATGGCTCTGACAACTCTCACCTCACCAATATTTCTCTTTCTTCCTTTTTGGGGATATTTCTGGGTTGTTCAGTTGCCTCTTGGGAAGTTTTGAATTTCAGATAGATTGGTAAAGTGTTATTGCAGCTGTCTGATTGGATTTGGCATTTTGGTACCAATAAATTTTCACATGTATTATATTTTTATCACCAAAGCTGCTATTTCTGCTTATTTGCACAAGGAAGAAAAGGCTGTAAATTGGAATAAAATTTTCCAGAATAATAATGAAAATAAAATAATTCTTGTAACTATTAACACTTAATTGTATTAAATAATTAAACTATTTTATTAATATTAACATAATTAATAAGATGGGTGAATATTATAAAACTATATTACTTACAATTAAAGAGTTTATTGGGATGAACTTTTGCAGTAAGGTTGCAGAAACACAGTTTGTGTATTTGTATCAAATGCATCTGGGGAAATTTAGATTTTAGATTTAGATTTTAAGGATAGTATCCAATAAATATTAAGTTTTTCTGTGAGAAGTGCCTGTGTTTGCCTGTCTTACAGAGGGAAGAGAGTTCTCCCTCTCAGAGAACTTCTCAAGGTTAAGTGCTCCAATTGCCAGCTTGTTTTGGTCTGTAGACAAGCCATGGAAATGGAATTTCTCCTTTAAAATGAACTTCAACCAGTTTAAATTTTTGCTTGCAAATTTGTGTCTTAAAAAGATAATGCCTAGGTAATTTAAAATAATACAACTCTTCTTTGTTATGTGAAGGCTCAAAGGAATGAAAAATGTCTGTGGCTTTCCCCACAGAAGGGAATGTGAAAGCTGCAAAATAAGGATATAAACAGTTGAACAAATGCTGTGGGGCTTGATATTGTGCAGGTCAGAATTGTCATGGGAGTGCTTCTCTTTAGGGTGTGCCCTTCTGTTTAGTTCCAGCAAATGAAAAAAACAAAGGCATCTAATTTTTAAAAAGGTTGTTTTAGTAAGGATAAGAATATTTTTACAGTTGGAAGAGGAGATAAAACCTGTATGTGAATGTATGTATTCTTTGCATATATATTTATATCCATGTACAAACCATAATTTTGATAGACCTGCAATAATACCATCACTGAAATGATGTTTTTTTCCCCTCCCTCTGAACAGCACCCGCCAGTGTCACCTCCTCCTGGACATCTTCAACTCCACAGAGCACGAGCTGACCATCAGTGCCAGGAACAATGAGGATTTAATTCTGCACGCCGGGGAGTGCCAGCGGTGAGTGTGCCACTGCTCCAAGGGCCCACATTTAGCCCTCTTATTTTTCTGTTCACAACTGATGACTTTTAGGTGCCTGCTTTTCTTTTTAAATGCTGCACACACACCGAAGATGACAAAAGTTTTGCTTTCTTGAAGGTGCATCACTAAGTTTTAGCAATATGTCAAGTGAATTTATTTTGGTTCTGCATGTTGTAGTCCTGGAAATAATGAAGTGCAAAGCAGTTGGTACTGAGGTGCACTGCTCATTTCACTTTTGTAGAGTGTTTGAATGTAGTTTCCATGTGCTCTGAATGCAGTCCTGGTGTTAAAACCTGATCTCAGTAGTTTCTTATCCTTTCCCAGTTTTAAATTTTCAGTATGTGGTTCCCCAGCCATTTCCTCACTTTTCCTACAAAGAAAACTGCAGGAAAGAAAAATAGAATTGAACAAAAAGCAATTCCAATCTCTGTGGGGAAAATACATTTCTGATCAAGCAGGCTGTTTTGGGTATTGATTCTTACAACCCTACCAGAGAGATGTCCAGCTCATTATTAACCATTATTTGCCATTATACACCTGCCCTGGGTTCCTGCTGCTGGCTGGCCCCTGGCTTGCCTGGTTAACCTCCTTCAGGTGATCATTGCATCTGAACTCCAATTTCATCCTAGAAAAGGTGATAATGTGAAGAAGGGAATCTTGCTTTTGGGTCAGGGGCTCCCTGCACTGCTCTGTCCTCTGGGAGAGTTGTGCTGCTCTCTTTAATTGACTAACTTGATTCAAGAGAGAGTTCAAGAGAGTTTCCATGTCTGCAAGTCCCAGGATGAATATTAAGTTCAAAGTCAAACCACATTAATTGCAAGGAATGCAGCTGTCAAGAAGAATTACAGAATAGGTAAAACAGTAAATTTGGAATGCTTTTTGCCTTGATGACTCCCAGAACACAACCAAGTAGAAATGTGTTGACCCAAACTCAGGTTGAATTTTACTTTACCAAGCAATGGACAAAAACATCAGTAACATACAGTGCTTCTTCCTTTTATTTGGAAAGAATTGGCTTTTTTCTTTTTAAAAAAGCAGTCTAAACAATCACCAAATTGTTCTTGTTCTTATCCTTACTGTTTTATAATTTTATTTTTATGCTTCTTTTTTTTTCTTTTTTTAGTTTTCAAACCCCTTGAAATTTTTCATTCCCAGTGTTTGGGACAATATATAACAGATAGAAATTAAGCTACAAATCAGGTTATAAAATTTCTTTGCATCCCTCTGATTGAATTTTATTTTCCTATGGATTTATATTTAAATATCCTTAAATCTATTATGTTGTAATGGATATAAACCCTTTCAATAAGTCTTTTGAAATACTCATTTATCAAGGGAAATTCTGTATGTGTTGCAGGTATTTAATCCTTTAAAGTTATTTTTATTCTTATTGCAAAATATGGTTTTTGTGTTGGTTAGAAATCACACAGTTTTCTATTGGTTCTAAACTTATTTATTATGTATTTCTTGAAGGTAAGTGCTTTTTATTGTAAAACTGTGTGTATGGCTCCTATGTTGCCCTGAGTTTTAATTTTTATTCCAAAGGATCTACTACAGAAAAGCAGGTGAAACATACACTGGGCTTTAAAATCAGTTTCCTGCTCTTAGAAAAAGGCCTTTGTTGATCTTTGGGGAAAACAAAAGGAAAAAATAAAGAAGGAGAAATCTTTTCCCTTTTTAAACAATAGCTCCAGCTCTTTGCTTTTTAATTCCAGGGCAGGCATTCCCTGGAATTTGCTTTTGAACCAAGATTTTCAACCCAAATACACAAAGCTTTTCAACACATCCCTCTTTCAGAGTCTCCTTTTAGGATTTTTTTTTTCCCTTTGGATATTGATTGTTATTAATACCTGATTACTATTTAAAGAGAGGCTTTTCAATCAAGTTCAGGATTTCTTTCCTCTTCTCTGCACCTTTTTGATGCTGCCCTCATTCCTAATGTTTCCCTCATTCTACCTTTATTTAAATTATGACTTTTTGCCAGCTTTGGTCACTTTCTCTTCCTTTTGTAATTCAGTCTCTCTCCATTCATCACCCTCACTTTGAAATCTCCCATCCTGACAGAGTGGAGGTAGCAGGAAATTGTTTTCTTCCTCCCTGTTGTTATTGCTGGGGACTGTAAGTGTTTTCATATTCTCTGCCTCGCCAAAGAAGGATAATGCTGCATCCTGCTTACTCTGGCCTCTTTTGCTTCCCACTTTGGATGTTTAGAAAGTAAAATAACTTGGAAGTTTTGATGTGTTGCTTCTCTTCTCTGTATAACAGAGTGGTCACTGTAGAATGTAAGTTTTTCCCTCCTGAGAGGGAATTTGCAGGGGATTCTTGCATTACTCCCATGGAAAATACTGATGGAACCTCCTGAGTGCTGCACTTACCAGAGCACTCTCTGTAATAGATTTGATTTATAACAAAGCTGTGCAAGTGACCATGGTGCTGGTAATGGGGAGGGTGAGGAGATGGAAACAGAAATGCCAAAAAAATTCTGGGGTTCTCTGCTCAATCTTTCTGAGCCCATGAAGGGCAGTGCCTGGGATCCATTTTGTAGTATCTACATTATTTGGTGCATTCCAACCCTGTCCTGTTTCCTGGCTTATTTGTATTCCTGTAAAATGGATCAAGTGTTTAGAGAACTGCACAATATTTTTATTTTAAGGTGTGAAAGGCAGTTTGCTTCAATTAACTTGGAGACAGAGCAATAATAGCTGCTACAATAACACTGCATATGTCAGGAAAAACTGGTATTATACTGCTTAGGAAAAGAGACATCCTTTAGGCCATTAAAAGACTATCTGGAAAATAGATGCCTTTTTCTACAGTGAGATTATTCTGCTGACTAGTGAAAATTATCATTTTAGCTTTCAGAAAAGCCTAAACTTACAATTTGCTGTACTTTTTAAGCCAATAATTGGGATTATTTACTGTGTGCGTTGTAGCTGTTCTTGGAGATACGTCTATGAGCAGTGTTTCTGAGAAGTGACACTCTTGTCCCTCTGTTTTAGGACAGAGAAACATTTTGCTCCCTGTCATTTTATAGTCAGAAATGATAATTTGGGCTCAGTGATTATTTTGTTCACTCATCTTCCTATCTTTCATTATTGCTTGTTTTGCAGACAAACAAATGAAAGGATCAGCCTTTTTTCCCCCTGTATCCCAAGATGTTAATTAGAGATTTCATATTCCCATCTCTGCTTTCCACATGACTTGAAATGTTCCTTTGTATCCCATTGAGGGACAATTAGTGACATGTTTTAGTCTGAGGTCTTTTGTTCCCACGAGATTGTGATGGGGAGACAGGAGAACCAAGATTCCTTTGGAGAAGAGAAGGAAAAGACAGGAGATTGTCTATACTGTCTTGTGTGGTGGTGACATGTGAATGATGAGGGAAGCAAATTATCTCATCTGCTATTGGAAAGTTCAGCCTCCAGAGATTTTTTCTGGACTAGCTGAGTCTCCAGTTTCTTGAAGAAGAAAAAAGCTGTTTCTTGAAGCAGTCAATTGTGCTGTTAAAGGAGTTTTGCAATGAGCAAAGTGCAAGTGTTTTGAATGTAATCAGTGGGAAATCTGAGCTTGTTTATCCCAGCAATGAGGTAATCAACAGGTTGTTCTGACATGGGAAAATAGAGCAGACAGCTCTTGAAGGGAATTGTGTTCATGTATGTGAACAGAAAGTGTTGCCACTAGCAGTGATCTGAATTTATTGAAAAACCTTAGGTACGGTAATTATTGTGTTTCTTACTTGATTATCAAACCATTAAAATCAAATTTCATGACAGCCCTCATTTATGCCTAAATCACTTCATAATTTATGGTAATAGATGTTATCTCATTATGTGCCCCAGGATATCTCATTTGGTGCCTCACACCCTGCCTTGCCTTTCCTTTCCCATTCTGTGCACGGTGTGCCTGAGGCACCAGGGAAGGATGGATGGTGGGGAGGCTCTGAGTGCATCAATCCTCTCCTCTGTCCTTGTGGGACAGCACAGCTGAGCTGCTGAATCTTCCCCACGTGTGACACCCCATAACTGGGCTCTGCACACTCACACATTGGACTTCTCAGGCTCTTCTGGGTGTGAGGACCACAGGGATTAAAGCTTGGGATGCCCAGGACAGGACTGGTCTGAGGAGTTGAGAAATGAAGATCAAAGAGGGACTGGACTGGTGTGAGGAGCTGAGGAATGAAGAGCAAAGAGAGACAGGACTGGTGTGAGGAGCTGAGGAATGAAGAGCAAAGAGGACAGGTCATGGTGAATGAGGAAATAGTTTTGGTCCTTCAAATAGGAGAGGCTTTTGTGCAAGATCTGCAAGTTCTGACAGGTGCTGGTGACCCAGGGGATGCTGATGTGAAACAACGTGATGGAATTTCGGCCTTTTTCAATTTTTTAATTGGGAGTTGCCTAATTAAAAATGAGCTGAAGAAATACTGCAGTAGCAAAGTCAACACTCAAGTTCAGGCTTCCTTTCTGGGTCAGCAGTTTTGCCCTGCCTTTTAGCAGGGTTACAGGGTTCAATGAGGGGGTTTGCTTACACAAATACTCTGCAGTAAGTTTTGGTTCTTTTTTTTTTATAGTCAGCAGAATTATAGGTATTTTGCTAAATGAACTTTTCTGTGTATTGACTTCACCTGGTTTGATTTTTTCTGTTATGTTCTAATGAGACAAGAATAATTAAATAAACAAATTATTATTTTCACTTTTATACCTTTCATCACTTAGTCTGGTGTTTCTTTCATCCTTGGAAACGAAAGAATTTTTTATAAAGTCCTTTTGTGTGCATGCTAATTATGAGGGCCATTTCTGCTGCTTAATGATTTGATGTAAATGCGTTGATTAATTGAGCTGTGAAGTCTGTGCAGTGCTACACTGCAATTTCTGCAGTATTAGTTAACCATGCACATTTGGAAAACACTTTGAAGTAAGTCCCCTTTCAAAGGGAACAAGAATTAAAAATCCTGCCCCATTTTGAACCAAAAGTTCCTCCAATAAATTTATTGTCCATGTGTAAGTAAATGGAGAGTGTTATTTCTCACAGCTGCCAAGTCAGTGTTTAATTTGTGTGTCTGTTTATGACAGGGCATGTTGTCTGTATGGGAGATTAATGATTTTTTCCATACATTGCTGTTACAGTTTATGTTTTAAAGACAAAGCTGCTATGATTAAGGCTTTGCCTGCTGTCAAGAGAAAATAAAATTTCCCAGCAGTTGCCCTTGGTCTTCATGTTAAATCTATGGCCAGCTGGATATTTCTGAGATACATTCAAGTCAAATTGTATTAACTAAAACATTAAAATCACCCTTTGTTGTCAGGACAATTGTTTTCATTTTGTCTCTTTTTTTTGACAGTTTTTAAATACACTTTTAGTTTTTTTTAAGGCTTGCCTTTTTCTACTAATAGCCACCTAGTACATAATTTTGAGTAATAATTAGTTATTTTCAACAAAAAAAGTTATAAAGGAATTGTTTGGGTAGGAAAGGGTGATAAATCCAGCACTGCTCAGATCCATAGTATGAACCAGTTCTGATTTTCATATTTATTTCAAAAAATTTTGCAAGAATTGGAGATGTTACAGGAGAGTTCTGCAAAAACTATAGAATGGCAATATAACAAACAATAATGAAAAAAGGAAAAAGCAATAGAAGAAGTAATAAAGAGAAATTTCAGTTTTGGGCTGCTTTGTAGCTGAAGTAGTGCAGGAATCCATTTGCATCCCATGAAAACCAGATGCTCTTTTGAGGTCCCTTCCAAGCTTGTCCCTGCCATGGTCCTGGTTCCTTTAGGGTGGGTGATCACAGGGGTTGAGAGTCCTCAGTGTGACTGCACTGCAAAACCCAAGTGTGATCTGAGAACAGGAGAGGCAAACAGACAGAGGGAATGATAGAGAATTTTGATCCTCAATTCTGGTCAAACACAGGACAAAGAGGAGATCAGAGGGTAGAAGATGCAGGTGACCGGTGGAAATAAAAGATTTAGTTTGGTTTGACAAGCACAGTAAAATTTAAAGGTATTATTAATGCACTGTATGAGGTGGGGACAGAGGAGGGCTCTCCTGTAAAGGTTGAGGGAAGTGAGCATATGAATAAAAAGTGAACTTTGAGTTGTCTGTGGATGCATCTAGAAATGATTTCAAGGCCTCAGGCATCATCAGACCTTCTCCCTCACAGAGAATTGGAGGCCAAGACCTTCACAAAGGCTGGTACTGAGGTGTCCTTCATGGAATTGCCATAGATCTGCCTACAATTTCCACAGTTCCCAGCTGGAAGACCTTTTCCAGGGTTCTATCCCTGTAATTAATGATGAAAACAAATGCCCTTGGAGGTATTACAGCAGTATGTTCCTGTCCCTGTCCTGTCCCCAGTGCAATATCATCCTTTTTCTTCTGAACAGTTAGGATGTATTTGCATAGGGAATGTGCAGACAATCTCTTTCCTATGATTTGCATTTGAATTTAGCATTTGTTTCTGTCAAGAAATGCGAATTTGAGCTCGGGTGAACTTTCCTTCTCCAGCTGCTGGGATGAAGAGCTTCCTTTGGGTTTGCTTTGTCAGACTTGTCTGGGAAAAAGGGGAATTGTTTTCCTCTTCCCTTCCCCAAAACTCAGTGCATGGATGGTATCAATCCTGGGATACTGCTCTGGGTAGGCAGCTCTTTTGGTATTACAAGACCTTCCTTAAGATTCTTTTTCTTTCCCCACTTCAGTTTCCTAAATCAGGGCTGAGTAACTCACTGGGTCTGACCTGCATGGCAGCTTTTCTGACCTCTCTGAACATTGCCTTGGCCTCAGAAGACCCAATTTGCACTATTTATGATATTTTGTGTATGCAGCTGGGCAAACAGGAGCTTTGTGAGCACAGGCCAAGTTTGTCTCTGACAGGATTTATTAAGTTTAATAGGGTACAGCATAAACGTGGCTGGATAGTTTGGCCCTTATACAAAATATCACACAGATGTAGCACAGAGTTTGCTGTCCCAGTTTTAAATGAGCTATAAATCACTCAAAATCCAGACCAGTCATCTTCATTTTCCCCTTAAATCCTAAGTAGATTACAGGTTGTAGGACTTGCAGGGTTCAAAAGCTGTCTCTTGAAAAAAGTCAGAGTAATTGATTTCAGGATTCAGATTTGGGAATTATTTTTTTTTAAAAACAACTTTTTTTTTTCATAGAAGAAACCAGACTTTTTCCTTCCTTAATTTTTTCAATACTTGAAAAAAATTACTGAAATTTTTGGGTCCTAGGCACAGTTGTGGAAGCATTTGACAAAGTGCAGGCCTGTTAAAAATATTGACTGAAGTGCTAATACTTTTTAATTGGATTTTCATTTTTGGGCAAGGTGTGTGGAAGAAAAAGTAAGAATGTAAGAAAAATAATAATTGTTTCTTTTGTTAGATAACAATGGAGCAACAAGCTAAACAGGAAAAAATGCCTCTTCCTGAAGGAAGTCACAGTTGAAATGACTTGTGCTTGCCCTTAATTCACACATATTCAAACCAATAAATTCAGACTGTGGTTTTAGAAAAGAATGTTTCAACATTGTTGGGTGATGGAAAAAAGTGGGGGATAAAGGTGAACATTTCACTGGGAATTAATCCCCCTGCTGGAATAAAATACAAAGATACCAGTATTCCCAGGAAGAAAAGATTCCATGGAACTTTGGGGTTTGTCCTTTTCTGAAGGTTTTCTGAACACTGAAGGAGAAAGGAAGGTTGTATTAATCAGCATTGCTTTTTCTCTCCACATTTGTCTGTATTTCTGTGAGAGGGATACTTAATCAAAATTTCTGTCTTGTCTCAAACCTGCTCTGTGGTCAGCACACCTGAGATGTCCCGTTGGCTGCCTCTCTTTGTAAAATCCATATGAGAAACCTGGGAGACCTGAGTGAAATGATGGCAGGCAACCAGGAGGCAGAAAGAGGTGCCCTCCACAGGAGCTCAGGCAGGTGAGGGAGTGCATTTGTGCAGCTCCAGCACAGCCCAAATTCCTGTCAGACTTGCCTTGCAGTGTCAGCTCAAGGCAGGCTGCAGAGGTTGTTGTTGTAGCAGAGGTCGTTTCAGAGTTCTTTCTCACCCAGTGGGATGCAGCAGTGCCCAAGGCAGGGCAGGCAGAGGGAGCTGAGCTCTGTGCCTGGATGGGAGCAGCAATGCAAAGGAGAATTGACTTGTCTGGTGCTGTGCTGTGAGCGTGGGGCTTCATGGCCACCTTCCAGGAGGGAGTGGATACCTCCAGAGGGACCTCCCAACCTACACTATTCCTTGATTTGAAAATCTACCTCTCACTGGTAAACTTGCTCATTCTTCCCAAAGCCAGCAGTGTTATGGGCACGTGTCCATAGGAACTGGTTCCTCTGTCATTTTGTTTTGTCCTCCAAGACTTCCTGTCTTTTATAATTTGTCCTAATCTGTCTTGAGGTTTTTGTTACCCTTCTCTGGAGGACAGATTTTTTCCATAGCCTTTTTCCTTGTTTTTTCTCCTGTTACAGATGGCACAGAGACACTTTTTGGTAAGGCTTTGACCTCCAGACTCATGCCTTGCTTTAAGCAGTGTGTTACTGTGAGCAATGTGGTTTTGCACAGTTCTCCTCCATAGGTTCAGTTAGGTGCAGTACTTTTTCTGCTCACTGTCATCTAAAGCTGGTGCCTTGCATGTTCATCTGACAGATGAAAGAAACTCTGTGGAATTCATTTGCTTAATAAATTGCTCTGTTATGATACTTGGACACTTGGACATAAGGAGTGAAGGGTATCTGGATGCTCCATAGACCCTTTGCCCTGAAATCTCTAAAGTGGTGAAGGTAACTGAATAGTTTTAATCCATTTCTCAATTAACCATCATCTTTATTTTTTTGTGGAAAAGCTTCCTAACACATTCCAGGTCGTTTTTGTTTATGCTGCCAGTAAGAGACTGAGCTTTTGGGTGTAGGTGCAGCTGCAGGTCACACCTGGTTTGATCAATATCTGTAGATAAATAGATTAATTCAGACCATAACACTCCCTGTTTTTAGGAGCACTTGGCTGTGTTTTGTGGCTGTGGTGACACGGTAGCTGCGTTAATGGGATGAAAGAAGATTGCCTTGAGTGGCTGCCAGTTACGTCTGCCTTAATGGCCAAAGGATTTATGAAAGTTACACTCAGATGTTGCCCAGATTTGGCTTTCTGCCTGCTCTCTGATGCTCTGTAAAAGATCACAGTGGTGCAGCAAAGATTTCCTGAAGTTGGGTATTAAAATATCCAGTTTCTATTAATTTGTTGTAGATGATCAGAAGTATAATTAAAATAGTTGGTTTGTAAGTGTTTCCTTCAAAGAAAACACTCGTTTAAAATTAGTGCTTCATCATCTTGAATTTATTCCTTGCTCTTGACATCCATTTAATTGTGCCTTCATTAACTGAAAACAAAAGCTAAAGCAACAGTGACTTGAAGAGATCACTGAAAGATGTTAAGTAAATGCTATCGTATAAAAAGTCAACCTTTTATGACATTTTCATTTTGCAGTTACAAATGTGTCTCCAGATGCTGATTGGGAAATTTTATTTTCTTCCCCCCTCACCAATGCCACCATCATAACTGGGATCACAGGGAAAAATTTGAAGCCTTCTTTGGAATAANTTAGGAAAGAGGGTGACTTGTGTTAAAGAAGGTTAATTACATATTTATTTCAATTTTATGTGTACAGCTGCTTTGAATAAATGTGCTGAACCAGGAAGGAGCAAACAGGGCTTTATGCAGGGAAGATGAAGCTCATAAATCCATTGAAGTCCTGCTCAGGATTGAACCAGTGTATGGGTGAGGAGGGTCTAATTAATGGAATTCTTGACATGGGAAGGAGTTCCCCACCAGAAGCTGATAGAGAAACCAAGCTGCTCTGGGATAGGAAGAGGAAGTTGTTAATTAGTTTAGAAAGGGAGTAGTGACTTGTAGAGCTCAGGTCCTCATTGGGACCCCTCTGGAATGTGGGCTGGGCCCTGAACTGCTCAGCTTTGATTGGAGCTGTGTTGGGAGAGCAGTGAGCAGAGGGCTGGAAGGTGCTGGACTGTAAAGGAGGGAGCTGATGTGAGCAGTTACAGAGGACAAGATGATGAATTGTCAGGTGAACTTCAGTCTTAATAAATCCAAAGTGATGAGCAGGGTGGAAAAAGCATCTGAGCTTTAAATAGTGGCTGATGAGCTCAGGGCTGCCTTTTACCTCTTAGGAATTGGATCCAGGCTTTGATACATCTCTGAAAATCCTACCTGTGGCTCAGTAGTGGTTGAATACTAAACAAGCACCTTTTTGAGCAGAATGTTTTGTATCAGCACAGGGCAGGATGTTTTCACTTCTTTGCAATGATCTCACCAAATGAGAAGATGATACTTGAAAACTATTTGAATTGAAAGGAAGTTCTTGGAAAAAATATTTGCAAATGGAACCTGATTTGAGAGAGGAATCCAATGTTACACTTGAGGGGAAAAAAGAGCGAATAAAAGCAAGCACACATGGTGAATAGAAAAATGAAGTATAAAAATATTTCAAGTTTAATAGTCTGAGATGATTTGGTTGTATATTTTTTTTCCCCCTCACCCAGTTACAGGATAAAGCTTTGCTGGTTGGTGTAACTGTTGTTAGGGGGGTTTAATGGAAGCTGGTTCATTGACTTTTGTCTTCACTAACTGAATTATTTACTTCTTGGTGAAGGTTTTAGTGTTGTCCACAGATTTTTTTCCTGACTCCTAACCTGAAGGTTTCTGGGGTGTTCCCACACCTGCAGTTGCTGCAGGAATTGCACTGCTGAGGAGAGAAGCTGGTTTATAGTAGGTTATTTTCGGATGGGATACAGATTTTCTTCACCAATGGCAGGTGCTCTTCAAGTCCTCTATTCCTCCTCTCCCCTGTTGCTTATTCTCCTCTTCAGAGTCTTCTTTCCCTTGAATTGTGCTGATGCCAAGCCGGTGGTTTTAGGTCTGTGCTGTAACTGAGAGGGGAAGGCAGGGGACAAGCAGGAGAGCAACTTTTGCTTTAGTATTTTGAGTCAGCTGAGAGAGTTATAAACTACATAACAAAGCAGTAATCATCTGGATAAATTCAGGTATTTCTTGCAACTAGATAAACTCAGTGTAGCAGAATAGATTTGGGCCAGTGGTTTAGTGTGCCTTTCATAGAGTTAAAATGGTTTTTTTCTCATTATCTATGTAATTCTCCAGAAACAAAGCTTCTTTTGGAAAGAATTCACCTCAGTCATTGCTTGTGTGAAGAAATTTTTCTCTCTGACTCCTGCTCTAACAGTTTACTAGGACAGGAATATTTTTCCTGAATTATTTATTCATTGTCTTTAAATAAGTTGAACCCAAAATTTATGCCAGCTCTGCAGAACACATGGCAGAGTATTAATTCTGTTAATAGTTGGCTGTGAAATTTGTGGTAAAATCCCAGCCATGGGATTATCTCAGCTAAAACTTTCTCCTTTGACAAGGGAGGGCCTAATATGTAAATTATACTCACCACCAAAGTTTCCTTTCAGGGTTGCTTCATCAGGGAAACTTCCCAGCTCTATCTTTTATATCAAAATTGAGTTAATGAGTTGTGCATCTCCTGATGAGTTGGCAGAGCTTCTGCAGCTTCAAGGAGATCTAACACCTGCTAATATCAACAAAAAAGCTTGGCTGCAAAGTTTCCAAACCCACATTTAACCTCTTTAAATCACAAGCCACCATTGATCTGGTTTTCACAGTGTGTTCTCCTGAGTGCTTTGGGCTTAGATGTATTGCTTAAAGAAAGATTTGAATATTTAATTTGCAGTGTTTAAAAGGAGAGAAGCTGCCTCTTTAGCATTGAGAAAGGTAAAAAAATGCAGTTTAGTAATTTATTGAAAATTAAGAAGAGGCACGAATAGGATTCTTTCACTGCAAGAAGATTCAGTTTGGTATGAGAAAACCCAGACTTGATCAAGAAAAAACTACAAGTGGAAAGCTGAAGTGATCTATGTTAACAGTGAGGGGAGGAGCAGTGACTGACACTGGGTATGAACCAGGGCTGTCCTTGTGCTCCCAGCACAGCTGAATTCCCACTGACAGCTGGCCCAGGCTTTGAGAAGCTGATGGTGCCCAGGTTTGAGGCTGGGGATGGTGTTGAACAAACCTTTCTGTTCAATGTGTAGTTTGAAATCACAGAAACATAGAATGGTTTGGGTTGGAAGGGACCTTCAGGATCATCCCCTTTCAATCCTCCCACCATCCCAGGTTGCTCCAAGCCCCATCCAGCCTTGAACACTTCCAGAGATGGGGAATCCACAGCTTCTCTGGCCAGCCTGTGCCAGAACCACCCTCATTCAGAAAAGCCACCTTCCTTACATCCAACTTAAATCTGCCCTCTGTCCTCTTAAAACCACTGTCCTGTCACTGCAGGCCTTGGTAAAAAGTATCTCTCAGATTTTCTCACTTCCTTTTAGGCACTGGAAGTGCTCCAAGGTCTCCCTGGAGCCTTCTCATATCCAGGCTGAGCCCCCTTCAGCCCTCTGAGCATTCCCATGGCCCTCCTTTGGAGCCTCTGGAGCAGCTCCACAGGTCTCTCATGAGCTGGATGCAGCACTCTGAGAGGTACCAAGGATTTGCAGCAGCACACATTTCATTATTTTTTCAGGCTCCTGAAATATGTTATTTATTTAACTGTGTCATTTTGTGTGTACTGTAACAAGTTAATCCAAGCTTGTCCTTAATGAGGATGCTTGTGGTGGCAGGGACGGCCCAGATTTGAAATAGACTTTGTTTGTAAACACTGGAAATGAAGTGGACTTTGTGTAAAAAACAGTTTAAATGTTTTTAAGCTCTTGAGTATTTGTGTGCATTTGGAGAAAATACCAAATCTATATCTAGTTTCTATGTAGTAAAATATATTTTTTTAATGCTAACAGCTGCACGTTGTATTGGCAAATAAGAGATTTGATGCAAGATTTTCACAAACATTATTATTGTGTTCTTACTCTAAACCTGTGTAGATATGATTTTTCTAGGTAAAAACCTTTCACTCCTTGGAGTTTTTGGACGTCCTGTGAGTTACATTTATTTTGCAAAGAGTTGGCAAAGTGTGGTTAATGTTTGTAAATCTGACCTGTTCAATTTGGATAAATCTTACACTGTGATCTTAACAGTTCAGTGACTAAAGGAGTGGGGAGAGAATGAGAAATTGAAAAAATAGACATATTAAAGCTACTTGAGTAGCAGTTTATTTTCCTGCTGCTCTTTGAAAAAAGGGGGCAGGGGACAAAAGAGACTTTAAACAGCCTGTTGGGCTGCTGCTGCTGCATCTGCTTGCTTGTGTGACAGATACTGCATTTCTCATTAGAGGTACCTTGCAAGTGCCCATGGTCACCATAGTAACTATCTTGGAGCCTTATACCTTAAATTTATCCTGACAAAGGTTACTGTGGCAATTCCTACTAATTGGCTTTTTCTTTCCTTTTTTTGTTTATTTCCTGCTGCTATTTTTAACTCATCCCCTCCTTCTCCATTTAAGTTCCAGATCCTAAGTGGAATGAATTGGCAGAATTAGGGAGAAAATGCTTTACAGGGTGGGACTAATTGGCAGCTAAACTCTGTGTTTTGTTCCTCAGTGTGGGGGGAAAAAAAAATCTAAATCAGAACTTTCAGTGGTAACTAAAAGGTTATCAGATTTGTCCTCCAAATGTTTTGATATGAAACAATATCAGTGCTCTTGAGACACGGGTTTGGTTCATGCAGGCTTCTACTATTGTTTATTATCAAATATTAGTCATGGTGTTTATTAGCAGATATTACTACCAGCAGAGATAGAGGCAAGCAAGCCATATCCTGAAGGGCTGAAAAGCTAATTTAAAGTGAGCCTCTAATAAAGAGCAGAGTTATCCTTGTGCTGTGCTATATTGGTACCTGGGACAGGTGCTGTGTTGGTGCAGATGCAGCCACCTGGCATCTGCTGGTGCAGCAGGTTGAATTAAAAAGTTATTCATAGGCTCAAGATAACATTGTTTAATTTCCTGGAGGTGTATCAGAGGATGGCCGCTACATTTCCAGCGGCTGGGAAGTCTCCAATTGAATTGCTGGATTGACTCCAGTTGCATTTCCCAGGCCCAGGACTGAGATGAGCATTCCCAGGGTGCTCATTCCATGGGCAGAGCTGGAATGGGGCTGAAGCTGCTGCTGGTGGGGAAGGAACAGCTCAGTTCTGCTGAACAGGGAGAAATGGGGTTGGAGCTGTGGCAAGGCACAAAGTGTGGTGTAAAGAAAGCAACAAAGTGGGAGGGCAGATCATGGCAGAGGGGGAAAGGAAAGGAGTTCCCAGACACAGATGCACGTTCAGTCACTGTTCTGCACTCAGCCCATCTCTGTGTGACAGAGTTCACCCAAAGGTGCAGCCAGCAGTCACTTGACCTGCTTCTTCTTTTTGAAATGTAAGAGAAAAACCCTTCCAACTTCACAGCCTTTAAACACTGAGCTTTCTCATTTTAATATCAATTCAGTTCTGATGTAGATCAGCACTTAACTTTAGTACAAGGCAAGCTTGAAAGATGTAAGGGATGTTTATTCAGTGTTGACTCTGAAGCACTAAGGATGATGCATTCAATTGCATTGAAGTCCAAGAATAATGCACTAGGACTGGTTGGAACAATTTAATTTTCTTCCCGTGCTTCCTCAGCAGAAATGTACAGGGACTGTAATTTCATGCCTGGGAATGGGAATTTCCTATAAAGCTAGAAATTTAAAAAATAATTAATAATGGAAGCCTGGGAATTACATACATCCTCAGGGGTTGTACAGGGCTGTGTTCTATTTGCCATTGTTTTTTGCATGTGTATAACTTTGAGCAGAAGCCTCTTTTTCAACATAAAACAAAAAATCAAAAAAACAAAAAAATCTGGAAGACTGTCATTGGCTTTTGATTTTAATTCTTCTTTAGCATGAAGGATAAGATGAAGGATTATTCTGTGCTAAGTAGAAGGACAGGATTTCTGTCTTGTTGACAGTAAGTCTGCCTTTCACATAATTTAAAATGAAGTTAGCAGAGCTTTGGGGGATCCAAAATTGGTATTTTGTCACTGTGAAGCCAATTCAGTGGGCTTTGCAGAGCCCTCATTCTCTTCCCTGAGGTATTGGATGCTACAGTTCCTGACACACTGTTGAACTTTCCAGATTTTCCTGTATTCTTCATTTGGAATGTCTGAACAGGAAAAGAACTGAGAACTGGCATCCTGCTCATTTTTTGGGAACTTTGGTCATTTTGTCTGACAGGGAGACCTGGGATAACCAAGTCCCTCTCACATGTGTTTTTTTTTACCCCTATGCTGTGGGTGTGTTATTAAGGAGATGCAAAGTGTGATGTGGAGCCTGAGAGAACAAATGGGGGCTGATATTCTGGCCATGGGCAGGAAAGTGCCAAGAGCAGGAGCACAATCTGCTGCTCTGGGTTTGCTGTGGCTGCTGGGTGCTGAATTCACTGCCCTGGCAGCAGCTGAACCTGCCCTGCCTGAGTGGAGGTGTAAATACAGTCAGACCAGAGCTGGGTGTTAGATAGAGCACCTTCAGTGTTTCCAGAAGTTTTTATTTTAACTATATCAGCAGTGGTGATCTGAAATGTAAATGATGACTTGTAGTCATGTAGGAAATTGCAACATTGTCCAAGACAAATAATTTCTGTTAGTGGTCAGGTATTTCCAGTCCTTGAAATACCTGAGCCCTGTTGGAAATCTGAAATTAAATGTGGGTTGAATGAAACAGCATTCACATGCTGTGATAATTTTGCAGCTTTTGAGACATTTAAACTTTAATTTTGGGTAGCAAATTATACTCATTTGCTGCTCAGAATTTGTAGCTGAACACCTACTGAATTTTTTTTCTTATTCTGTTGACTTTTATACTATGTTGGCTATGAATTTTTGACTGTGGTTTTTGTTCTTAGCAATTTTTTCTCTTCCTTTTGACCACAGATCCATTGGCAGTGGGATGCCTTTTTCCTGTGTGTGTTTTCTGCCTGACACAAAGTGATTCTGATTATGTTTGAACACTTGCTGCTGCAGGAATTACAGAAGATTAAGGGATAATACAAAATTATGGAAAAGAGGAAAATAGTAATTTAAGTTGTAGCAGCAAATGTTTTCTCATGTGTTTCACTTAAGTGTACAGAAAGTATTTAATAAGTCATAATTACTGGTTTTATTATTGCTGGAGGAACTAGAGAAAGTGTCAATTGAAGTTAGTCATGTACCTGATTCTAAAAGAATTTCAGTTGACCTACCAAAAATGTGGTTTTTTTCAGATGTTGCTTTGCAGTTTGTGTTACATTCTAGACCTGGATATTTCAGGAGAACTGAGCAGACTTTGAATGAATGAAGGGCTCATGCTGCTGACACAGTTCTGTGCTTTCCTGCAGTGTCAATGCAGTTTGGGAATGGCTCACTGGAAGAGGCTTGTGAAAGCTCATGGAGGGTAATTGTCTCATAAAATCTGCAGCAAAAATGCACTTGTTTAAAATTACACTACATTTTACTGTCCTGTATTAAAAGATGAAACAAATGCTGCTGACAGCTTGAGCCATTCAAAGCTTTTTCTTCATCTGTCATTAGTGACAGTAGATGTGGTTCAAATACTCAGGAACTTTCAGACCATTTTGGTTTGGATGTGAATGCTCTGTCAGAAATATCAATGAAATGAGCTGTCACAGCATCATTCAGGGTCTTTTGGGTTGGAGTGGACCTTTGGAGGTCAGGTAGTGCCCTGCTCCTACTCAAGCAGGGTCACCTAGCACGGGTGTAATCTGCTGCAGAATGTAGTGTTGCTAAAATTTCTCAGAGGGAAGGATTTTGACCAAATACTTCCTGTGCTTTCCTTTCCTTTCCTTTTTTTTTTTTTTTATTAAATAAAAGATTCTGAGATTTTATCTGCACCTTAGCCAAGCTGTTCTATTGACTGCAGGGAACGCAGTAACTTCACAGAGAACAGAATCCCAGTATTAAGTGTACTGGTTCTCTTAAGGACTGAGTTTCCTAAGACATGATTCCTTTTAAGCTGCTGTTCCTCTCTGCTCCCACGTCTTTGAAGAGCACTTTTAGAAGTCCAGGCATTTATCTCTGCCTCTGATGGGGCTCTGTCCTGGGTGATGAAAGGGGTAGGAAGGGTCCCCACAGAGCAGCTGATGAGGGATTTGTGTAGATGCTGGAAGTGCTCCCTGAGATGACAATGATCAAGGAAATGTGATGTCCAAGAAAATCTGGCCCTTCTGGAGTCCAGAGCCTGATGAGTTCTGATCCTTTTTCTGATCTGTCACTTCTAAAAAGGGTTTGTCTTGTTTGATGGTTTTTAATTTTATTTCTTTCCATGGTAAAAAATAGTTCCAATGTTACATTCAGTTCCTTTGACCTCTTCTTTATCTCTTTTAAAGGTGGTTTTGTTGACATTGTTGATTGGCTATAAAATCTGCCTTGCCTTTTGCCTAGAACCAGAAAATCTGGAGATTCTTTCCCTTGTGTCATTCTCCCTCTTTCTTGGGTTTTCTCTTCCCTAGCAAAGACACCTCACTGGTTTTAAGTATCATAAGGGGTAATTTTCTTCATTATCAGATCTTAAAATCGAAGTTCTATCTCCATTTATTGGTGAGTTCAATTCACTTTGATGCAATTCCCCTTCCTGCAATTCTCTTTAATCTTGGTTTGACCCATGTCAGAGATTGGTGCCTCACTCTTTTGCAGATTGTTACAGATATATCTATCTGTCTATCTATATCTCTATATATCTATATAGATATATGTAGAGACAGATATATATATATTCACAATTATATTTTCACACTGAAGGCTTTTGAGTTTTTTTCTTGTGTATTCCTTACCTTTTCTATCCTTTATTTGAGGAATGTTGAAAGAATATTAGAAAACCAGAAGCTGCTTTTTCAGTTCAGAGTTTTCTTTTAGTGTCATATAGTAATTAAAAATAATTAGTTTCATAAAGTAATTTATGAAGTGTAAGTAAATTTGCCACTTAAAAATGATGGCAGTGCTTGTGGTGGATGTCTGATCTCTTAGATCAAAAATTATTAGGGTTTAACTTTATTAATTCTGAGAGATAACTCAGGATCTCAACACTGTTAAAAGAAAATTTGGGTTTGGTTTAAGGTTTTTTTTCTCTCTTCTGGCGAAATATTTTACTTTGTTTCATTGAAGAAAAACTACAAATAGGTTGTGTCCATCTATTCACGAGGACTGAACAGATGCTCATCAAGAATGAGATACTTGGGTCTTAAAGAAGTCAGCAGGTTTTCAAAATTACTTTATTTACAAGAACATATTTGTGTGGCATCCAAATTACAGCTGAGCCTCACAGCCAGGATGCTTGAGGAAGCACAAGCAGTGCAAGATGTCTTTTCCTTTAGTGGAGGTGAGATAATAACCTCCCAAGTGTGGTGTTACAGAGAACCTGAGGGATTATTTGCTTTGCTTTATTTGGAACATTTTGATTATTTAAAGCTGGTTCAGGATAGAGAGGTAGCAAGTGCATGACAGACAAATGTATACAGGAATTACAGAAATAAAACATTAGACTATTTTTTTTAAAGAAAAAAACCCCCTCCTTATTTAGGTGTGAAGTACTTTGGAATTGCATTAATAGAGATGGTAGAAATTGTAGGAATTACTCTGTGGACATGNAGTTTCCTAAGACATGATTCCTTTTAAGCTGCTGTTCCTCTCTGCTCCCACGTCTTTGAAGAGCACTTTTAGAAGTCCAGGCATTTATCTCTGCCTCTGATGGGGCTCTGTCCTGGGTGATGAAAGGGGTAGGAAGGGTCCCCACAGAGCAGCTGATGAGGGATTTGTGTAGATGCTGGAAGTGCTCCCTGAGATGACAATGATCAAGGAAATGTGATGTCCAAGAAAATCTGGCCCTTGTGGAGTCCAGAGCCTGATGAGTTCTGATCCTTTTTCTGATCTGTCACTTCTAAAAAGGGTTTGTCTTGTTTGATGGTTTTTAATTTTATTTCTTTCCATGGTAAAAAATAGTTCCAATGTTACATTCAGTTCCTTTGACCTCTTCTTTATCTCTTTTAAAGGTGGTTTTGTTGACACTTTTGATCGGATATAAAATCTGCCTTGCCTTTTGCCTAGAACCAGAAAATCTGGAGATTCTTTCCCTTGTGTCATTCTCCCTCTTTCTTGGGTTTTCTCTTCCCTAGCAAAGACACCTCACTGGTTTTAAGTATCATAAGGGGTAATTTTCTTCATTATCAGATCTTAAAATCGAACTTCTATCTCCATTTATTGGTGAGTTCAATTCACTTTGATGCAATTCCCCTTCCTGCAATTCTCTTTAATCTTGGTTTGACCCATGTCAGAGATTGGTGCCTCACTCTTTTGCAGACTGTTACAGATATATCTATCTGTCTATCTATATCTCTATATATCTATATAGATATATGTAGAGACAGATATATATATATTCACAATTATATTTTCACACTGAAGGCTTTTGAGTTTTTTTCTTGTGTATTCCTTACCTTTTCTATCCTTTATTTGAGGAATGTTGAAAGAATATTAGAAAACCAGAAGCTGCTTTTTCAGTTCAGAGTTTTCTTTTAGTGTCATATAGTAATTAAAAATAATTAGTTTCATAAAGTAATTTATGAAGTGTAAGTAAATTTGCCACTTAAAAATGATGGCAGTGCTTGTGGTGGATGTCTGATCTCTTAGATCAAAAATTATTAGGGTTTAACTTTATTAATTCTGAGAGATAACTCAGGATCTCAACACTGTTAAAAGAAAATTTGGGTTTGGTTTAAGGTTTTTTTTCTCTCTTCTGGCGAAATATTTTACTTTGTTTCATTGAAGAAAAACTACAAATAGGTTGTGTCCATCTATTCACGAGGACTGAACAGATGCTCATCAAGAATGAGATACTTGGGTCTTAAAGAAGTCAGCAGGTTTTCAAAATTACTTTATTTACAAGAACATATTTGTGTGGCATCCAAATTACAGCTCAGCCTCACAGGCAGGATGCTTGAGGAAGCACAAGCAGTGCAGATGTCTTTTCCTTTAGTGGAGGTGAGATAATAACCTCCCAAGTGTGGTGTTACAGAGAACCTGAGGGATTATTTGCTTTGCTTTATTTGGAACATTTTGATTATTTAAAGCTGGTTCAGGATAGAGAAGTAGCAACTGCATGACAGAGAAACGTATACAGGAATTACAGAAATAAAACATTAGACTATTTTTTTTAAAGAAAAAAACCCCCTCCTTATTTAGGTGTGAAGTACTTTGGAATTGCATTAATAGAGATGGTAGAAATTGTAGGAATTACTTTGTGGACATGAGATTCTGTTCCTCACAGTAGAAGATTTAAGCCAATGGAGTGTTCTGTGCTGTACTTCAGTTCAAGTGATTGCAGGTGAAATGAAAAGCAAAACTGAAGAAGATAGAACAGATTTTTTTTGCCATCTCTTAGGTGTGGCAGATTCCCCAGTGCCAGTGCTTGGGCACCTTTAGAAATTTAAAGTGTGCTGGGGTCTCAGCTCTTGCTTGGAAGAAGAACAGGTTCTGCATTCCTGATTTGTGCACTGGAATTTGGTGAAAGTTTTAGCCTTGGTGCCTTCCCTGCATGTCAGGTCCAATTAAATACTGATTTAGTCACAATCCTGCATGCAACAAGCAGCAGGAAGTTATTCCAGTAGAATTTGGTGCCCATGGAACATACACCAAATGTGAGGAACAGGTTGTAATTTTCTGTGAACCCCTTTTACTCTGATGAACTCCTTGAATGGTTGGACTGAAATGAGTCTAGTTTTGATTTAGGCTCCCAAAAGTTCTGTCAGTACCTGGCAAGCCCAGCAGTGATAACCTTTCAGGGACCTCTGGGTGTGTTGCATGTTTTATTTTAGCTCCATATTGACTGTCAACACCACTGATCCCACAGGAGGTGTGCAATTACAATCCCTTGGTTGCAAAATTGTTACATTAAAAACTAACAATGCATTGAAGATGCTTTTCTGAATCCACTGAAAACCAAACATGCTGAGAGCTGATCACTTGGAAATTCATCAGTTTTCAAGTCTGGTTCAGATCATACAAACTGAACTTATTCACTGCTAAGTGGTTTCTAACACACAGAAATTACACTCTTGCACAGAAATAATAACCTACAGGGGTTAAAAATAATTTATTATAAATACATATAATGGCAATATTTTGCTGCTTGGCTGGGATTTTTTTTCTTTGTAATCATCCTTCACTGTTACCCATGTATTTAATTTTTTAAAAAACATTTTTCCTTGCTTCAGTTCAGAAATAAGTCTGTCAAGGTTTCAAAGTCAGTGTTCTCTCAGCATTTAAACCAAAACTAATTATTGCCAAAGGTCTTGAATAATGTACAGAACATGATCAAGAAATAAAGTATATAAACCAAGGGAAACAAAACTTGACTTTCCAGAAGCAGTTTTAGAGAACATTAATAACATGCACAAGATACAGAAGCAGTAATTTGTCCTTCCAACTCAGAATGTCTATGATCTGGAAATAAAGATTAAATATTTCTGGAAATAATGATGCAGATGGTAATATTTGGTGTTGAGGAGGTGTTTGTAATCTTTGTTGAGACTGTGACATGCAAGAAACAGTAATTAGATTGGAGAACATGAAAAACTGATCTAAGGAAATACATTTAAAAGTTTGTATAACACGTTCAGTCGTTTCAGATTTACACAGAGATTCTGGCCAGAGATGGAGGAGGAGACAATGCTGGGAATTCTTAGACTGGATAGAAACTTGGATTTTAGGGTAACAGCCTAATAAAGTGGAAGTGCAGAAAGAAAGAATAAGTGAAAGAAATGAGAATATAGAGAATAAAGAACCTGGGTTCCTGTGCCACAGGAAGATCAGTGAAATGGCAGAAAACATCAGTTCAGGGCAGAAGGGTTGATCTCACTGAGAGCTTAAAAAGCACAACATCCTCCTTTTACAGTGCTTGTTCCCAGAGAGCCAAGAGGAGAATTCTGCCTGGAACCTGTCCAGAGCTCAGCGGGACAATTGTCCCCTCTCAGGTTGGCACTGGGACCCTGGCCTTGGTCTCTGTGCTTTGTGCTCATCTCCCACCTCGGGCTCTGCATTCCTCAGTGTGAGCCTGAGTCATCTCTGAGACCTTGGTGTGCTGAAGAAATAAGCCATCTTTCTTGTCTATAAAATAAAGCTTCCATTTTTGCATGATGTGCCAGAAGAGTGATTCTATTTGACAGTTTCAATATTTTGATTTCACACCGAGCCCCATTTTGAATTGCATCTGTCAAGGTAAAGGAAGGGATTGCTCCTACAGGGAGCTTTGTCTGTGAGACAGGATAGTCTTTATTCTGCTGCTCAGAAAATCCATGTATTTCTTTCCACCTTTGTCCTCAGCAGGCAAAGAATCAGTTTCATTTTGGATATGATTAAAGAAAGAATCAATAAGGAATTAAACAGTCAGGAGTCAGAAAAGGCCTGATAATGATGGAGAGTTATATTACAATTTTCTGTATTTTTTTTTCCTAGCTAGTGGAATGAAATGGCAAGTGTAGGAAGTAAAAGTTACAGAAATTAAAATTTAAAAATACCCAAATTAGGTGATTTGGTGTGATTTAATGATGGGGCATTAGTTCTCTTTTCTGCTTGTACTCACCAGTAGTAATTAATTTAAAATAACTTGTTTTGAACATACTGGCATAAAGTTGGAACAATGCTTTACTTGTTTTGGTAATTTTGTCATTATTGCTATTTCTGTGTTACTGAACTGGCTGTTGTCAGTGTTTTTGTGATCCTTGAGTCAGGTATTTGCTAGAGAGAGAACATGAGAATAAGAAGGATTTAGTTCTGGTGGAGGAGAGCTGTCAGTTCATGAAGAGTGAATAGATGTCACATAATGAACATTATTATGATGTCACACACTATTCTGAGTTAATATAAGTGTTTTATAAATTCATAGAATTAACAGAATGCTTTGACTTGGAAGGGACCTCAAAGATCATCTATTCCAACCCCCCTGCCATGGGCAGGGAACATGTAAGCACTGCATATTCATCTGTTGCAAGATAATCAGAAATCTGAGAAAGTAATCAAAGAGGATTTTTCCCCCCCTGAATCCGGCAGAAAATCATCCCTGAAATGCAATTTAGGAAGGAGGATGTTGCCTCCCTATTCTTAGTGATTCAGGGTGCTGCCAGAAGATAAATGATACTGAGCTTATCTGCATTAACTTTGACCTTCTCAGATGGAAAGAGAATAAAAATTCTACTGTTGCAGCAAATTCTTCATCTATCTGAAGTTTAATGATGTTTAATCGGAGCTATCCTGGTGTATTATGGTTGATATTCCTTAAAACCCTCTGACCCAGCAGCCTCCTCCTTCTGTGATAGAATTTAGCACTGGAGATTCCCATTAGGACCCAGTTCCCTGTTCGTCAAGAACTCCTTAAACAAAGTGATTTATTGACAGAGGATGTTGTTGTTGAGTGAACTGGCAGCCATAAACACTGTAGTAAATAAAAGACTTAGTAAAATGCAGGTCTGCAGTTGTTGTGATGATTGGATTTTATTGTCAAAACTCTGTTTCAGGAAGTTCAGAGCTCACTTTGAGAGCTGTTTGCTGGTTCAGAGGGTACCTGTGTGAATTCACTTGGGTTTGTGCTCTCTCTGGACTTTTCCCTGGTGCTAAGGTTCCAAGTTCTGCAGGCTGTGTCCATCAGGTGTTGAGCTGCAATGTGAATTTTGTCTGCCTTGTATCAATTCTGCTTGCATTAAGTAGCCACGTATAAACACCAGAATTATAAAGTTCCTCAGGGCTTCTTTTGCAGCTCGTTCCCCTTCTCTCTCTCTCTCTCACCCATTTCCTGGTTTAGCCTCTGTTTTTCTCTTACCCCTTCATCTTGAGCTGCTCTCCATCTTAACTAAACATATTTTGGAAGCAAATTTTCCTTATTTTCCCCCCTCTCCCTTTTGGCAATGTTTTGTTTAGACGTTGGGAGTAGCTGAAGGTTGGAGATTTCCTTGCAGAGAATTCATCTTGGTGAAATTAATTGAAACAGGACGAGGAAATGAGTGTACCAGAAAACTTTCATTTTTTGTGAGGGCAGAGATAATGAGCAGGAGATGATCCCAGAAGTTCTTGTGTACATTTCTCTTCCTTTTTCTATGTTAAACATGTTTTCTGAGCTAAGTATGCCTTATGCAAGCAATCCTTCAAGTGCTGAATGTAAAAAAACCCAAACCCAGCTCTGCATAACTTCACCTGATAAATGGAAATGCTGTCCTTTTGCAGATGACATATTTATTCATCTAGAGCAATCCCCTAAATGTTTTCTTCTGTGTTTTTTATCCTCTTTAATAATTGGGAATATTTTATTTATTTTCCATTGAAGATTTTCCCCCATTACTTTCTAATTATTTATTAGTAAATAATAGTCTGGACTCAGGATATATAAGAGGACAGACATTCTTGAATAACCTCCAGACTGGTTTTTTCCCTTCCAGTCTTCCTAACTAGTTTGAACACAGAACTGATAATTTTATGAGCAAGGTCACAGAATCACACCCACAGTCATGGAGTGCAGAGCCTCTCTTAGCAGCCTTTTCCAGTGTCAGAGCACCCTCAGAATAATAAAAGTTTACACTGTGTCCCCATGAAATTTCCCCTATTTTGATTTTTGTCTGTTGTCTCTCATTCTGGCATGGGCACCACTGAGAAGAGACTGGATCTGGCTTCTTTACTCCTTGCCCCCATCAAGAATTTATGGATAAGATCTTCCTGAGCTTTCATTTCTCTGGGTTCTCTCCCAGCTCTCTCAGCTTCTCCTTGTATGACAAATATTGGTGTTCATTAATCATCTTCATGACCCTGGGCTGGACTTGTCTTGATTTCAAAACACTACTGTGTTTACTCTAAAGAGGGAACACAAAACACTGAATATTTTTGCCACATAGTTTCCTTTTACTTGTGGCCTTAGCTTTATTTTGAGTCATTTGTTGATTTGGGACACCAGATCAAGCTTCATTTCTATCTTTCCTTATCTTCATCTTTTTCATTGATTGTGCTTATTCTTTAAAGGATCACAGAACCCTGGAATGGTTTGGGTTGGAAGGGACCTTAAAGATCCTCCAGTTCCACCCCCTGCCATGGGCAGGGACACCTCCCACTATCCCAGGCTGCTCCAAGCCCCATCCAACCTGGCCTTGGACACTTCCAGGGATGGGACATCCACAGCTTCTCTGGGTAACCTGGGCCAGAGCCTCAACACCCAATTAAGAATTTCTTCCTAATATCTAATCTCTCCTCTTTCATTGTAAAACTATTTCAAAATTATTAAAAATTTACCAATATTTGAGTCAGGTTTTTAATTCAGAAGAACATCTTGACTTGTGGAAGCATTAAATAATTCAGTGTTTTTCGTAGAAGTCATTATTCTGTAGTTGTGTCACACTTTTAAGCTTATCTATTGAATTTCACAACTTTTCTCCTCAGATACAGTATTTGTTTCAGTTTTTTTCTCTGTTCTGACTGTTGTCTGATGAATCTTCTGCCACTGAAGAATGGAAATGGATATTTGACATCTTGTAGAAAATGTTGTTTTGTGAGTTTCAGTTAGGAGTTAAATCAATTCAGCTTTCCTGTTGTTGTCCCCAGTTAGATAGCTATTCTATAAAGCAGAACCATTTGTGCCCATTGCATCAAGAAAAATATCCATTTGAAAATAAACTTGTTCTTTTCAATGTTTCATTAAGATTTCCACCTACATAAATATAAGATGTTTTTACTACATAGTCAGCTATTTTACTTAATATCATATTCAGTAAAAAAACCAAAACAATCAAAAAACCACAACTAAATAAAAACTCACAGCTTTTCATCAGGCATTATTAAACAGGTGCTGCAAACATTTTCTATCCTGGTATGTGCTAGAANAGCCTCAACACCTAATTAAGAATTTCTTCCTAATATCTAATCTAAATCTCTCCTCTTTCATTGTAAAACTATTTCAAAATTATTAAAAATTTACCAATATTTGAGTCAGGTTTTTCATTCAGAAGAACATCTTGACTTGTGGAAGCATTAAATAATTCAGTGTTTTTCGTAGAAGTCATTATTCTGTAGTTGTGTCACACTTTTAAGCTTATCTATTGAATTTCACAACTTTTCTCCTCAGATACAGTATTTGTTTCAGTTTTTTTCTCTGTTCTGACTGTTGTCTGATGAATCTTCTGCCACTGAAGAATGGAAATGGATATTTGACATCTTGTAGAAAATGTTGTTTTGTGAGTTTCAGTTAGGAGTTAAATCAATTCAGCTTTCCTGTTGTTGTCCCCAGTTAGATAGCTATTCTATAAAGCAGAACCATTTGTGCCCATTGCATCAAGAAAAATATCCATTTGAAAATAAACTTGTTCTTTTCAATGTTTCATTAAGATTTCCACCTACTTAAATATAAGATGTTTTTACTACATAGTCAGCTATTTTACTTAATATCATATTCAGTAAAAAAACCAAAACAATCAAAAAACCACAACTAAATAAAAACTCACAGCTTTTCATCAGGCATTATTAAACAGGTGCTGCAAACATTTTCTATCCTGGTATGTGCTAGAAGAATTTTTTTAACACACGGTGAAGAAACTCCATTCATTCATAGAATTATGGAATAATTAAGATTGGAAAAGACCTCTAAGATCAGTGAGTCCAAATGTTAATCCAGCACTGCCAGATCCACCACTCAACCACATTTGTGTGTCTTCTGAACACTTCAGGAATGTTGATTCCACCCCTTCCCTGGCCATGCCTGTTCCAGTGCCTGACCTTGTTTCCTCCCCTTTCAACTAATTTATTCTGGCATAGATCCATAGTTGACTGTATTCCTCTTCTTCAAGGATGCAACAGCCAAATTTACCTCATTTAATTTAATACCTAATTTTTAAAGCATTTTTTAGTTTCTCCAAGGAAGTTGTTAATTCATCCAGTTGAAGGGAGTTTTGTGAAAGTGAGTTCAAAACTGTTTTAATGTTCATGACTTGTTTCAGGTTGTGTTACACAAACTTAACAAATCTTACCAGTAGTGCTGAAACTGAAAATCAAATACAATTAGTGAGGAGAGGGGTATTTTTGTGCATAGCTTCAGCTAAAAATAGGAAAGACCCTCAGGATATGGTGGTAAATCTATTTTTAAAAGAGAGCATTGCTATTTAATGAAATGCTGAGCCCAGGGAATGCAGTCAAGGATAATCAGAGGCACTTATCACCTTTGACAGGCTGCAGTATTTCTTACAGCTTTGTTTCAGCCCCTGACTTCTTCCTTCAGTAATTGAATACTTTCTGTGCCCATTCTTAAGGAAAACATTAAAGCATAAAAAAAGCATAATAATAATTAAAACAAAAAAGAAATTGTAGCTGCAGGGGATGTGAGCATGCGTGAAACATCAGATTTGAAATATTTAGATTCCTTTCATCAGACTTTCAAATCACAGCAGAGTAGGCTCAGTCCCTCATCTTTTGCAAGCCACATAAATTCAGCTCAATGCAGAATCATTGAAATCCCTAAACTGTTGTATCAGGGAATCACTTTACTGGTGTTCAGAGCACACCTATTGATGGTCTTGTTAGATTGTTTTTAAAGGTCCACAAAGAGCAGCTCTCTCCCTTGTGACAGGACATTCTGACAAGTGGGGACCTGCTGCAGCCTGAAAAAGGGAATTCTCAAGGCAGTCTGAGCCAGCATCACTGTCACCATTTCCACTCTGTTTTTCTCCTCTGAGAAGTGTGAAGTGTGTTAAAGGAGTGGTTGGGCTGTGATGAGACTGATCTGGTTTCCATCAGGAGCTGGAGAGGAATCCATTAGCAGATCCACATGGAGAAGTTCCCAGATGTAGCAGGAGGGCTTTGTTTGTGATCTCTGCATTGATGGTCATAAACCATTCTGTACTACACTGAAATGCTGGAAATCACTGCTTTCTGCCTTACTGCACCTCAAACATATCCATCTTTATTCTCCTTCTGTACATCATTTGTAAACAGTGGAAAGAACATGCACCAAAGTTTGTTTTCAGTTCATAAGTTTGAATAAATGTTCTCTCAACAGCAGCAAAGTGGTTCACTGATGAGAACTGCATGGGTAGGACTCAGCAGAAGTTGACATGGAAGAACTGTAAGAACTGTGGACCAGTGGCAACACCTTCACTCTTGTCAGTAGTATTTTCCTATTGGAAGCTCTTTTTGGAGCTTTATTTCTTTGCACCTGCTCCTTCTGACCTTGAGGGTGGGCAGCTTAAAGTTATTTTCAGATCTTTTGTGAGCGTGTTTATGTGACACTGACTTTTTTAAATTTGAAAAGCCAAGTAGCTTTTTATAGCATTGTTAAAGAGGCAGTGGTCATGGCTCAGTGGTTAAAATTGAATTCTATTTTGCACTTAAAAGGTGAGATTTATTCTTTTAAGCCTTGAGCTGGCTTAATGATTCAATGCAACTGTGTGCTTGCTGGGAAGCAGCTTCTGGCTGCTTTGGTCTGTTTGTGTGGTTTTCTGCCTTAAAAAAAACCCCAAACAGGCATAGTTTGTGCTGTGGATCATCTTTATGCTATATTTGTAGACATTTTTGAAAAACAGTGCATTTTCAGGATTAAACCCAAGCCCCAGCTTTACCTAAAATAGCCTAAGGTTTGAATCAGCAATTTAAACCAGAAGAAAAAAAAAATAGATACCCTGACTTCCTGCACATTAATCCTTAAATTTTCAATAAATTCCCAATTGAACCTGCCCAGAGAAGGACTGATGTGTCAGGTACTGGGAGAGGGGCAGTTTCACCAGCAGTGACTTGCGTTTTGTCTTTCTGGTTTTTTTTTTCCCTGATGGGATTGAGAGAAGCTTGTCTTGGAATCTCACAAAGCACCTTGCTCCTTCTGCCACACATTATTTGATCAAAGTCTAGGATCTGCAGGTATTTTCCTGTTAATGAAAACTGGCTGTGGAAACAATGCTCTACAGCAGCTACGTCAGTTCTCTTTGTGGAGTTGGCTTTTGACGCATTTTTCTGTTGCTGAAATAAATATAGATGGGCTTTTTTTTCCTCTCTCAGTGATTGCCCCACGTGTGCTTTCCAACAGGGACATGTTTCCTTCTGCTTGTCACCAAATACTTCAACTTCTCCTTCTAAATTAATTAATGCCCTTAGAATATGTGGGTATCTGCTGGAGGAGATTAATCTACCTGGTGTCATTCTTAGCATGACATTGCAGCTTCATTTATTTTCCTTGCTGCTTCTTCTAGAATATTGCTTTGCATGTGTTCTGGGAGCTTTGACAAAAAATATTTACAGGGGTTTGAATTTGTGGGTGTTGACTTTGAAGCTGTTGGGCTTTGATGGTCTCACTCGATTTTTGGTGTTTGATCTTTCCTTGGTTTCCTCTATTCAAATGAAAACAGAAGTCTCAGAACACCCAGTCTTGAGGAAGGTCTCAGTGTTCACAGGGAGAGGTGGAGCAGAGCTCAATCAAGCTGCATTTAGCAGCCCCAGCCAAGGAGGAAATTTGTCCTCCTCTGCTTTGGTTGTGCCTGTGAGCATTTCTGCCATCAGTGCCCCACTGCAGCCTCTGTTGTTCTTTAGAAATTCCAGGGCAATCTCAGTCTTTCCATGAAGCTCCCACAGAACTTCCCAAAAACACCTTGCAAGCCTTTTCTTGGTAACACAGTTATGTCAATAGAAGTGTATCACCTCTCTGCATCCTTGAGATGGCAGGAATTTCTCCCATCCACAGCTTTATTCCCAACATGGCTGTTAAATCTGATGTGCTGAACCAGCAGATCTGTGTCACTGCTGTGCCACAGGTGGGTGCAGTGGGCACGTCCTGCAGCTTAAAACTTGTTCTCTTGGAAGTGAGGAAGGGACAAAGCACTCTGCCCATAAGAAATCCCATTGTTAAGGAGCTGGAGAACAGGATGATGCAGTTCCTTGTGCCTATTGAGAGCCTTTGAGGCTTGACCTGGCTTTGCAAAAGCTGCCATCAGTTCTCTGACCCTGTGATGGAGCTCCTGCAAGGATCTTCAGCTTCACAAAGAGATTGTCTTTCTCCCTTATCTGCTTCAGGGGCAGTTGTTGAAACACAGCAGGAATGGTGGCATCCCAGGTCTTCCAGGATCCATCCTCTTTGTCACCTTCCCTCAGGTTAATGGGTATTTCAGCACTGGTGGACTTTGCTGCTGAGAACAACTGCTTTGCCCACAGTTTCTCCTGCATCTTTCTCAGGAAAAGGCTTCTGAAAGCTGCTTGGAAACACTACTCAGTGTCTTCCTCACAAGGTTTCCTCTTGAGAAGAAAAGAGTTTTACAGCAGCTGTTTTGTGGCAACAAGGAGTAAAAAAAGTACAGAGACTTACTCTGAATTTCAGAAAGTTGTGATTCAAGTTAAGTATTGTGATTGAAGCTGAAATAAAATCATATCCCTTCATGGGGAAAACTGATTTGTAGCTATCCATCTTCTGGAGAGAGGTGGTGTGCTTCTCCTATTTTGCATGTTCTTGTGTGAATAGAATCAGTTGTTCAGAGGTGAGGAGCCCTGTCTCTACCAGGATCTGTAGTTGGATTCTCTGTAACTCTTAAGGCTGCATCTGGAGCTCTCTGCACCAGTGGATATGGGCACTTCAGGTTAAGTGAAGGGGTTTTTTGTCAGGACTTCAAACAGGTACAAAGATTTCTAGAGATGATTGTGCAGCTGTTTCACTTGCTGGAGGTAATTTGAGCCATGCTTTTTGTTTGATGATGAGTCATGGCCAGCATCTGCAGAAAGGAGCCTTTCATCTTCAGCCCTTCCCCTGTTAAGGTTTTTCTTCAGGTTAGGAGACAGGACCTGTGTTCCATGAAAGTGTTTTGAAGCTCTGGGCTCCATCGTGTTCCAGGTCCTGGTGGGTGCTCACAGTGTAAAGGGAAGCCCAGGGCATCTTGATGTGCTTGAGCCATTTCTGGATTCCAAACAAAAGAAGTAACATCAAAAACAACGTCCTTTACTTAATTTTCAGCACTGAACACACCTGGAATTTCATGTTTGGTGGATGCCAACCAAAGCTTGGATTCTGCTGTGGGGGCTTTACTGGCCCAGCCCAGCTGTGTTCTAATTCAGTGGTTGTGGTTAATGATGGATGCTTTACCTCAGTTCCAGCTCTTACTGAAAACACCTTAGGAAGGACTCATTGGGGCTGCAGTAATTATATTCATGGTATCATAAGAGTTTCCAACAGCTCCTTGATCTTTTGATTGATGAAAATGCCCTGAAGTTTAGGGTGGAAGTGCATGGTCTGGGAGCCTCTCTGCACTCAAATGCATGGTGCATTTACCCCAAATCAGCCTGACAGGCACTGACAGCAGGAAAAGATGCAACTCCTCTCTTAATGGTGGTGGAGAGGCCGGAGAATTATTTGACACCCAGCTTGATGGAGTTGATGACAAAGTCTGTAAGACCTGCAATACTCAGCTGATTTTTCTCCTTTATCTCTCTCATTTTTTAATATTGAATTCAGTTTGAACATTAAGAGAAGCTGGAGGAAGCCAGGGAACTATAATGTCCTTTTTTGGGTCATTTTCCAGCAGCATGTGAATGGGTCAGAGTTTGAGTGAGGTGTTGAGTGAGGTTTTAGGGCTGAGGCTGTAAAGGTGACCTAAATCAGAGGTGGGTGTAAGCAGAGCATAAACACTGAAGTGGACATGGGCATCTTAAAAGAACTTCCAATTTTTGGTGAATAAAATTCCATATTTATAAATAATAAAAACTGATTACCTACTGGGGTGCAGGAGTGTGATGTGGAGAGTCATTATAGTCTGGCCTTTGTATTATCTACAGAACTTTTAACTGAATTCTGGTTCCTTGGCCAAATTTTTTCCTTTGCATTTCCTCTTCTTCTGGGAATAACGATGGAAAAGCTTGTTATTGATAGTGATGAATAGAAAGAAATCATTAATCATCTGAGTGTGGGGATTAGAAGTCTGGAAGGAAGGAATTAAATGATAAACAAAAGAAATTTGATTTGGAGTCAGTGACCCAATGAACTGTAGGAGAGTTTTTTAGAATATAAGTGCACATTAAACAAAGTGTTGTTATGTCTCAAGTTAACTCATTTTAAGCAATGAAAATTTATGGGCAGGGCAAAGGTGTTGTCTGAAGATTTGTCAACATTTTGAAAGAGCTTTTGTACTGAAAAAAAAACCTTTTTAATTATCAATGGAACTGAGATGGAGAATAGATAATTTCTCCATCGTAATAAAAAAGGTGCATAAAAACACAAAATGTTTTTGTATCTTCACATTATGAAACCTACATCTCTCCTAAAGCTGTCCCAGGAAAGGGTAATTTATTGTTGTAGAAAGGCTTATGACAATAAAATCAGGAAACAATCAAAGTATTCACCTACAGAGAAGAAACTGCATTATGGAGTCTACCAACCTTTGGAGGAAATGTGAGTGAAAGAATGCAGTGACATTGGTAGACTGAGTAAATATTTCACCATTTTTAAGTCCATGCACTTGGAAATCTTTAGGGTTTGGGGGTTGTTTTTCCCTTCTTACATATTTGATATCCATTATTGTTACAAGTGTTGTCTTTTTAGCTGCTTGATCAGACCTCACTGTTTTGGATCCTGACATGAATGTTATAACTCTGTTTCATTTTCTCCCCTGAATTAAGTTTAGATTTATTCCCAGGCATTACACTCTATATTGTCTATTATTTATTATCCACTGGAGGGAAAAGCACAGTGTGTATGTGAAATGAAATGAAAGGTGAACATTAAGAAATTCAAAGCCATTAATTTTAAGGTAGAAGAGCACAGGCATCATGATGGAAGTTGTGAGTGAAGTCCTGTATTTCATTTGAGTCTAGACTCATTAAGTAGTAAAGTTGGATATAGAAATTTGTGGTAAGTCATTGAGATGCTTTTTAAAATATCAATAATAATAATACATAAAATACTGATCTGTGCTGCTTTCTTTAAATAATGCTCTAAGCTGCTTCTTATTATTTGTGTTTTGTGTCACTCATGAGCAGCCTTTACCCCATCTCTTCCTACAGCAACTCTGCCAAGCCCACCAATGTCAAGCACAATAAATCTACATCACACTCCACCAATATTTCCTTTTTCCCTCTGCATATATTGATGGAAAGATCTCTTAAGATGGGCATCAGTAGCAGCCTATTTCAAGCTGTTAATTGTTTTCTTTCTGAATCACAAGGACTTAAATGGGTTGGGACTTTGGAATATTCAGTCATGGTCTCCAGTATGAAATAAGAGAATTTTATGAGAGTAAGCTGTGGGGTGATTAGTGGCTGCTGATCACATGGTGACAGAGGCAATAAATACATGGATGCAGACTCTAATGACGGAATTTGAATTTACATGAGGAATATTTTTATGTCAGTGCTCTTTGTTTCTGGGGCTGTTCCATGTGGGTTCAGAGCAGCTCCTTTGTTGTGTTCTCTCTTGTATTTTGACTTCATGTCTCCCTTTCTGGGAAGAGCCATCCCTCTGTAATTTGAAGGAGAGCTTCTTGCCATTTATCTGGCATTATCTGAGAGGCTGTGCAGGCTGGGCTCCTGTACAGTGATATTTGCAAGCACATGGTGACATTAGACAGTGGCCTGTGTCTGTACTACTTGTCCTCAGAACAGGCTCACCAAAACAAGCCCTGGTTTTTGTCTTCCTCATGGCCTCTTGCTTTTCTCACTGCTGCTGTCAGCTGCACTAACTCACTTACATTTGATCCCTTGTGCACAGGAACTGGTTCGTACAAATAATTAGTATTTAAAAATATCTATAATTTTTAAAAGCAGTTTGTTCTTTTCATATAAATGGGTTAATTTTTTCCTAAGGCCATTTAAGCCATGTGTTTTTTTCATTTTCTGCATTTCCATGCTATTCAATCAAGAAAGCAAATCACTTTGTGTCCTTTCCAAGTCTCCATTTTAATTTGTGTATATGTATGACATAAACAATAAGCTGATTTTTCCAATATTGAAGTAATGACAGTGCTTCAACCAGGGTTTCCCAGCCTGCCTGGCAAACGTGTTCCTGTAGGACAGGAACTTTCTTTAGACAGAAAGTCACAGATTTGCCATTGAAATGGCATTATCTAAGAAACATAACAAAAAAAAGATAGATAAAAATTGAGTTTTTGGGATTTTTTTGGGGGGAAAATACCATTTTGGCTTAGGGTACAGAGGCTGTGAAAATGTTTACCCCCTTGGTTGCTGGAGAATCGCAGAATTGATTAAATTCCAAAAGGCAGTTTGTGCTTAGAGCTGTCAATCTATTCCTGATATTCTGATTATCATCTAGATGAATAATGAATAATGAATGGTTTCACTCAATAGTGCTGTTCTCAAAATGGGGTGCTGATGGCTTTTTGCCTGGTTTAGCCAATTTCCAGAAAGGAAAAGCACGATGGGCAGTGTAAATGTTGCTTTTCCTCCTCCTCTGCCCCCTGTAGTCCAGGAGAAGTCTCTTGAATCTGCATTTTGGAATTTATTTCCATCCCAGCCTGGCCTCCAGCTCCAGGGGCTGTGCAGTGGCAGGAGGAGGAGGCTGAGCTGGTGCCTACAATGAGCAGCTTTTGGCCTCAGTGCTGAGAATGGCAAGAGATGAAGAGCCCAAACCTTGCAAGTCAGAACTGTTTGCACTGCACTTTTTTTTCTTCCCCACTGCATCTTCCTTTTGATGATGTGTGGGATTACAAGCCAAATGATCCCCAGTTATTGCCACTCACATTTGGCAGCTGAGGTGATGATTTGGTCTGGTGTTTTCCTGGGTTCTGGGGATCCCTATAAGAGAAGAGTCACACTGAAAAAATGTGTGTAGGTACCCAGCTGAAGGATATTACAGCTAAAAAAAGAGAAGAAAATTACTTTTTATGACTTTGTACTCAATTCTGCATTATTAAAGTCTTGCATATTTAGGAGGGAATGCTGCTGTGTAGCCAGTTTCCTACCTCCTGGAAGTAACTTGATTTACCATTAAGAAAAGTGCTCTTTTTAGTAATAACCAAACTCCTAATGTACTGTTTTAGTGACATGTCCTACAATGTGTCATGTGCTGATTAAAGTTGAGCTTTGTCCTTTTTGGGAATGATTCTAATGCAGTCTAGTCAAAGAATTTAATTTAATTACATGTGTAATACAACTTTCTGCCTTTTACTTAATTGGTCTCGCCTACGTTGTTTCTGCCTATTAGATGACAATTTAGCAATTTCCAAGTTGTATATCCCTGAGGGAGGCTCAATGGGAATAAAGGGGAGTAAAAAAAAATCTCTGCAGCTTTATTCCTCGATTTACTTGCTTGATGGCATCTCTTTTGTAGTTGCATGGAAGAAGAGAAATGGAGAATAGTAAGTAATGAAAGGAAATCTTTTGTGTGAAGGGCTTATATTGAGAACAAAGCAGATTGTCTAATCTTTGCTTTGTGTGTTTACAGCATTATTTGCTTAGCATAGGATATATACACCCAGTTTTAATGGGAATGTGTTCTCAGTTTTAGTATTAACCCTCTAATCCATTTATAACTATTTAATTGAGTAACTAAAGGCAAATTAGTGCATCAGAGCCATGGTGACTTCTCAGCTGTGGATGGGGAGGTTTCTAAAACTGCTGCACACTTTTGGGGTACAGTTTTTTTGGTAGTAGTAGTAGTCTGTCCTTTTTGGATAATCTGGGCCTGGAATTTCTATATTAAATTGCTCTTTGTAGATGGAAAAGAACAAAGAAATATTTTTTCTTTGAACTGTCAAATTGGCCCAAAGCTCTGTGTATGTTCATGTCTTTGCCCTCTGTGTTTTTTGGGGGTTCTGTCTGTCTTTGCAGGAGCTGGGAGCCTGATGGCACAGCATAATTTTAAGAAAAATCATGTTGGAGATCTATATAAAAATGAATTTCAACTCTCTCATAAGCTGGAAGTGAAACTGTGATAATTTTGCCATTCCCCCTAGGTGGAGAAAAAATCTGATTCCTAAACAGGAATTCAGTTTAAAATAGATGCCTAAATCTAGATATGCCTGTGTTTTTTTATAGTCAGAAAAATCTAGTCAATGAGTGAAAAGTAGATGTAATTTTCATAAAAGAGATGGCAAAGCACTGTTTTCTATTTCAATATCTTTGCATTTTACCTCACAGTTACACTTTTTTTCTAAAGGAAATTTGTCTGGCAGATGTTTAGATAGTGTCATCTTCTGGACTTTTATTATATGTAAAGGAACATTACAAATAAACAGAGAATAACACAATCTTGATTAAAATTATCTCTTGGTTCATAAAATTCAGATTTAGGTGAATTAAAAGACTTTTAAAATTTTTATGTCAAACATAAATGCTGAAAAAAACCCACCTTCAACATTTAAATATTTTAAAACATTGCCAAAACTTCTAAATAATGCCATGTTAATGTTTTACTCAAAATAATCCCTTCTCAGTTTATGAAGCATTATAAAGGTTTTTCTAAAAGCTCCATATTTTTAAAGCTAGAAATTTCCAAATCATTATTTCAAGTAGATATGAATGAAATACTCAAATGAAAAGTTGTATCATTCCTTAATCACGTTATGGTTTTCCTCATTTTAAGAATACTACATTCTCTTAAAAATCATGAAAATTCTGAAGAAGTTTCGTGGCAGACTTCAAATGATACCTTCAGTGTAAACTTGTAATGGGAAGGTCATATTTTGGGGTTTTTTTTCAATTGTTCCCCAGCTGGAGGCTTTGTTCTTGCCAGGATAAGAAAGGGAGCTTGGACAAGTCGATTTTTAAAACCAAGGTGTCTGAGACACCATTAGCTGACTGCTCATAACTTGTAGAATTTATAGTTCCTTTTCCCTCACTTCCTCCAAATGTAGTGAAGAAATCCATTCTCAAATAATAGATTTGTGTACACGAAGTTGACAAGAAAAGTTGCTTTATAAGTGGCACCAAAAATCCTGGGTTTACCTCTGAGATCCTTCACAAAGCTGCATGTTCTGTGAAAGCTTCCCAAGCATGACTCTGCTGACAGGTGAAATTTCCCTGCCTAAATTTAGACTACTATGATCAAAACTATTTCTGAACCACAGGAAGCAGGAGTAAAAATGCCCTTGTGGCTTCAGTGGGTTGGTTTAATTTGCATTATTTCTTTGAAGGTGGGTTGGTCACTGCCTGGACATCAGGCCTGTGTGAGCAGGATCCATTGTCCATATATAATAAGTGGTCTACACCACCCTAATTGACCAAGGGAGGTTAATGTGGCAGGAAGCTGCTCCTAAATGAGAATCATTCCATCACAGTAATGAAATAAATACTGAATTTCTGGCTGTAGTGTTCAGATCTGAGTCTGGTGGACATTTGGCTTCGCTGCCCTTTCCCAGGGGAGCTCAAGCTCAAGGCTCATGGGACAGGACAGGTATTTGGGATGGTGATTTCCACATGGGGAGTTTTGGCTAAAACAACAAAGTGTTTCAGAGCTGTGCTCGTTTTCTGATGAACTGGTAAAGCACATCAGACAACTACCACAGCTCACCAATATGTGGGGCAAATGTAAATCAATATAAATGTGGTGAAATGCAAGTGAAGGCAATCCCAGCTCTGCATTTGGCTGAAGCTGGACCCAGGGCTGCCAAAGGCTGAGTATAATGAGCAACAGAAGCACTAGAGGCAGCACCTTGGTTTAGTACCCATTATTGTCTTCAGTTTAAAACCATTGCCCCTTTTTCTATCACTACAAGTCCTGATGAAAAAATCTGTCCCCTTTCTTTCTTAAAACCCTCTTTTAAGCACTGAATGGTTGCTTTGAGATCTCTTTGAGTGCATTCCCCCCCAGGGTGAACAATCCATGTTGGTTTCTTTTCTGAAAATAGCTTGTTTCTGAGCATGCTTCTAAACACATACAGGTGTCATTGCTGGTGAAAGCATTAAATAAACTTCTAATACATGCAGTGATTTTTGGAAAAAAAAATTATTTAGGTGAAGTTGTATGTGGGTGAGTGAGATGTTTATCATTCCTGTTATTAGTGCTGAGCAGTTGACTGCTGTGGAACCTGTGACATGCTTACTGTGAGCTAAGATTTCTGGAGCATGATTAAAGCTTTTGTGCTCCCACTCATGTCTGTGAAGGTTATTCCTGTCACTAGTTAAAGAATAAGTTCTGTAGGTTGAACCTCATGGTCCACATGGCTTTGTTGGGAGATGTTCACTGCTCTTCTGGTGCTTTGGTGTTTTAAATTGAGGATGTTCTCACTGTTCCCCCAGCTTTGCTCTTTGGCACAGATTCTAGAGTTCCTTTTTAAAGTATGGCATCACTCACAAAACTTGCATCTGGGACTTGAGAATTTGTAATTAAATCTGTGAAACTCTAGAGGTGAAAAGAATCAATGTCTGTGGCAAAATAAACATTTTTAAGTCAATGGACTAGGTTAGCTTGACATAAAAGACTCTTCAAGGGACTCACCAAAGAGTGAGTGCTCTGAACAGAAAATGTGAAGGTTGCAGGTCTGATAAAATGATACAGGTTCTGCTGGGAAAACAGTGACTTGGAAAAGATTTGGTTTATTCCACTAAATCATCTTGAGGTGAACTTGTGCTGCAGTGTTCTGGGAAAAGGGAAAATGTTACCTTTGTGTATAAAAAGAAAAGACAGGCAAGTAGATGGTAAATAAATAATTCATTATGAATGTAAAGTCTAATTGTATCTTGACGTGACAGTCCATGGTGAAATGTGTATTCTTGCACACTGAGCATTCATGCATCCTATGATTCTACCCAAAAAATGTTTGAATCACTTCCTTTGTGAAAAACTTATGTTTTTCCTTATGTTGTATTTCAAGCTCTGTATCTCTGCATTTCCCCTTGAGCAGTCACTGAGATGGACTCTTCTCATGTCAATAATTTCCCAGATGTACAGGCTGTCCTGGGGGTTTTAGACCCTGGTTTGGTTTTGGAGTAGGCTCTCAGCATCTTTCTCAAGTAACCTTCCACATGTCACAGTCATATTCCTTTAAAAGAGGAGCACTGAGAATTTGGGAATTTTTCTTCTTCCTCATAGGGGAAAGTGAATTGATGCTCCAGATTTATCATGTGCAGGAGGCTGTGAGATCTCTCTGAGTGTTTTGGGGTGCTACACACCCCAACTCCACTCCTCTGGATCATCCTGCAGGGCTCTGGGACCAGCAAAAACCATCAGTGCTGGGTCAGGACAGAGCCCAGGCTGGGCAATGGTCCAGGGGTGATTCCTGACCAGCATTTCTGGTTTCTCTGGGACATTCCAGGAGCAGAGACATTTGATGGTTTTGTCCCTCAGTGCTCAGTGTGAGCAGATTCAGTGGGAAGATTAGGTTTGCACCAGGTGAGCACCTGGTTCCTTCTCTCCAGGCTCCCTGGTAAAGATGCTTTGAACAGAAGTACTGACCTCATTCCACTCTTATTTTTACTGTTTATATTTTGGGGTGGGCAATCTTCTCAATCTTTTCCCAAGGAGATTCAGACAGCTGGAACAATAACTAGGCATGACTATAGAATTGAGGTTTTTTTTGGTCTTGTTTGTTATATCTGGCACAAAATTCCATGTTTTTAATTTGCATATGTTTTCTTCTGAACTCCCTGCCATATGAAGGCAATAATGAGTTTCCACAAATGAGCAGCTGAATATGAACATATATATTTTGACATTTATTTCTCTGGTTATTGGTATTCCACTGAAAGAGAGGTAGGAGGCACAGTATGGTATTATTTTGGATAAAGAGAATTTTGAAATCCTTGTGTATTTCAGCTGTGATAAAGGGAGGATATTTAACTCAATTCTTAAGTGTTACTGTACTTAGGCTTTTCCAAATTTCCTAATGAAAGGCTATTGATTAATGGTCTTTTGTGCCCCCTATGGAAATTGGTGTATTCATAAAGTAGGCTGTAACCATAATTATTATTATGATGGTTTTAAATTTCTTATTTCTTTAGGTAGCTAACAGCTTTACTGCATGGTGATTGCCATGGGAGTCCAAATGATTTAAATGGACAAGTGAAAAAAGAGGCAAGTTGAAGTGAATTGTTCTGCCTCTTCCCCCGCAGTTGATGGTTTCAGATTTGGAGTTAGGAATTAAGCAGCTATATGCCCAGCACGCAGAGCATAATCACATTTAAGTGGAAGATTTATGTAGCCAGCTATCTCTTAGCACTGCTCCATTTTCAAATATTACATTATATCCAGTGGAACAATTCTTTCCTGGTTTAACTTTTTATTATCTGAAATGTTGTCACTCAGAGAAGTCTAAGTTGTTGAATATTGTGGACTTCAGTGCTGCAGTTTGACTTTTACCTCCTCTTCAATGATTTTAAATAAATAATTAAGTTCTAAATGCAAATTTTTAAATTTAATTGACCTTTCTCAAGATTAATGGAAAAAATTATCTTCTGCTCTGCACGGTTCAGATATTGAAGCCATCATTTTTCTTTGTGCAGTCAGTTTTAGGCCAGGAGGAGAGATCATTGCTTGTGGGTCACTCGAGCTACTGATTTTCAGAGTTGTATTTTGTAGTAGTGAATGAAATACAGGTTGTACTTAGAAATCTGTGAAGTAATCACAAGTAAATACAAAGTATATGTTAATTTGCATTACTTTATTATTTCCACACAATGATACATATGTATTCACCTCACAAGAGATTTGACTCTTGAGGTCCTTCTTTGCCTATAAATTATTCTATACTGGGGCATCACTTCCAGTTTGGGATTAACTGCAGGACTTGTATTTAGGGTGGAGTTATGTGCACCTGAACCATGATCTATTACAAATTATGTTCTCTATTACAAATGAGATGGCACAATGAAAGCATCAGGCAAAGTTTTAAAAGGAAACTTGCCTTATGCATTTTTTCCCCTCTTGAATGTGAGAACCAAGAGTATCATCCTCACTTCAAATTTTCCTTAAATTTAAAATCATTGAGTGTACAGGGACTCTTCATGCACATAAGCATTCTGCACAAGTGGCAGTAACATGGTCTGGCATGGTGTCCCTTCTGTCTACTTTATATAAGGAAGGAGGATGAACAGGGAGCATAATATTGAATAAAGTCTCCTACTGCCTCCTGTCAGCTTCATTTTGGAAGCAGCTTGCAAACTCATTTGTGGTTGATAGTATTTAAATAGGTAGTTAGCCACAAGCAAGAGTTTTTGGGTTCCTGCTGTATTGTTTCTTCCTAAGGATAATTAAATAAGGACTATCTCTATATTTTACTCTTCCAAGCTAAGCAGCAGTGTTTTATTTACCTAATGAGAGATGAAATCTACTTAATGTTGACCAGATTGCTGCTTTTCTTTTAATACCATGCCTGCTCTTAACCTCGTTTTATTTGGAGAGTATCACATAATTAATTCCACTTTGTAGATTTATACTCTTGGAAGAGGACATGGAAAGATCTGAGGTGTGTCACTGGTGGATGAGATATACCTGGGACCTGCCCACTGCCCTCCCAGGAACAAAGGCAGGAGTTTGCAGCACCCCAAGTGATGCTCCTTATTCAAATTTTTACCTATTCATTTCCTCTGCCAGTTGCCATTTCAGTGGAGCTGTCAGTGCTGCTTGATTTTAAGTGGCACTGCTTTGGGAAAGGGGGATTTGGAAGGCACTGGGCTGAGTGATGTCATTTGCAGGAAGTTCTTTTCCTCCCTGCAAATCCTTTCTGCTGAGCATTTTGTTGTCAGGGCAGGGTAGGATTTCCAGTAAAGTTGCAACTGTTTTTATGAGAAGGGGTGAAATGAGCTGTCCAGTGCCTTTAGTGGCTCTGCACTGTGACTTTACAGGACTTTGGGTGGCTGTCACGGAGATGTTGGCTGTGCCATCAGAAGGTTTGTCACTTTTTTTTCCCTGTGAGCCCTCCTGACAGATGATGTGAGGTGATACTGTGCAGACCCTTCAGCAGCATTGCCAATGAGCTGACCTTCCCCTCTTCATCCATTTAATTTGGATTTGAATAATTTGCATCCCTGTAACGATGCTCAGTTGTCTGAGGAGCTGTCACAGCGGCTGGGGCTGGTTTCGTGACAAAACCCAGTCGTTTCAAAACACAATTGTTTCATTATTCATGAAAACTGTTGTTGCTTTATTCCTCCTCCTGCTCAGACAAGTTTGGTCAGAGAGAAATGAAACCTGTTTTGCATTTGCAGGATTGGGTATTTAAATTTATTTTTTTTTCATAATGCAGTGTTTTTATACAAATATCTCATTATTTATTGAACACTCATCTAGTAGGAAATTTGGATAGCTCCCCATGAGGCAAAGAATTTAAATGGAATTCTAGTCCCTTTCCCTGGAACAAGTTAATTTCTAAACTTTTGAGTTTTAAGATCTTCTCTGTTTTCCCTGATTTGTAATCGCTGTGAAGGACCAGGACCAGGTACCCTTCTACAATGTGAGCCATCATTACCCTGGCTGTTTGCAATAAATTGAAAGCCTCTTTCAGACTGAATTGTCTATTTTTACCTTTTTCTATATAGATTCCATAGATTCTTGTGTAGCACAACAAGCAAGGACAAATTTGGGGAGAAGTGCAGAGAACTCTTGACAGGAAACAGGTCACAAAGTAACTGCAGAAGACAGCAGAGAATGACTTCTATGGCTAAAATACATTTCAGTCTCATTACTCTGATGCTCAGCCCAGTGCCAAAGTTGGTGATGTTCAAAAGGTTTGCCTTTCACTGCCCTCTCCTTCTTCAGGGTGAGGTCCATGTGATCTCTAGAGATCACTTAAAAGTTGAAAAAGATCCTTTTTTCAGTTGGTGATTGTAATTTATGTCCAGCTTATCCATTTTCTCCTTCCATCAGCTGGCCCTGGGAATTGTTTGTCCATTTGTTAACACCTCCCTGGTGAAATGCATCTCTTGAGATGGGAGAAATCTTTGTATTTAGAAGGAAAGTGAAGAAGCTGGGTTTGAGTAGGGGGTGCATTTTTCAGGATGAATGACTGATTTAGGTTATGGTATTTATTTTCTGTTTTGATTCCTGTGCAAAGCCTTTCCATGTACTACATGTTCCACAGACTGAGGAAAAAATACAGTAGCAACGTTACAGATAAAAAATGCAGAGACAAAACTTGAAATGAATATTTTTAGCACAAGAGGAAGCAGAATACAGATGATAAAAGGCAGATATGTTTAAGAAAAAGAGCAAGGATTTAATTCTGTTGTGCTTTACTTTGAGAGGAACTACGGTTTTGAAACATTTTATTTTATCTCTGTTTATTGCTTTCATAGATCCTACCTAGACCTGTGTTCCTAGTACTGTTTTGTGGGATATTTTTCTCTCTGTAGTTCTCTTTTACTCAGACTCCTCACTTTCCAGCTGGCAGGAGTGTTGTTGGGGGTGTTTTTGTAGCTTCTCATGTGACACGAGGTGCCACTGTGCTAAATACAGTAGAAACATTATAAATAAAAACATGGTTGGAAGATTTGAAAACTTAGCAGAGTCTCAGAGTACTGAGAGCCCTGTTTACTAAAGTTTTCCATAACTTAGAGCTTAATAAAAGTTACTTGAAGCAGAGATGCACCATGAACACTTCAGAGCAACCTAGGCTGTATTCCTAAAGCTGATGTGGATTTATTGGAGGCTGTTGGGATACAAAGTGCTTACGTGCATATTTAATTTCCAGACAAAAATTGCCATTTTGCCAGCACTGATCGTTCAACAGAGGACTGCAATCTCAATGCTGCAGTTCTTTATTAAATATTGTTAGGCAGGAAGATTTTTCTCAAGTATCAATCACTTAGGAAAGTACAACACTAATTAGAAAGGGTCTATTTTCCTGATCCCATCAGAGATAGATTCTAAATACTTCTGACTGTCCAGAAGTAAAGACAATTTGTTAAAATATGGCTATAGGAAACTAACTATATCTCTGTGAGAATATAAGCATTATTGTGTATATCATAGAAATCAACTACTGGGTTTGCATCTGCTCATGTACCACAAAGGGGTGGACTGATCTCAGAAACAAAGACCTTGAAATTCAAAATATTCCAGTTGTCTTCCACGTGCACTGCCTGTGCAAAATCCAGGAAACCCATCCTGCCTTTGCAGAATCAAATCATACTTCAATGCCAGTAAGAATTGATGTTGTTAGTCATAGTTTCAGGCCTGGTAATTTTTTTTTT
>VWYE01026878.1:0-13852 GCA_013398995.1 Alaudala cheleensis
ATAAAAATGTGAAATGAAAATATGCCAGTACTGTTACTTCCCTGTTAATTGAGTTGGTTTATCTGCATTGGTTACTTAAAGCTTTGAATAACAGCTGTTCACAAATTCAGTGGTGCTCCATTATCAATACTGTCCTGGTTTAGGGCAAATTTGGGAGGAAACCTCTGAATGGGGTCCCTCTGGGAAGCAAACCCAAATGGCCCCTCCNAAACCTCTGAATGGGGTCCCTCTGGGAAGCAAACCGAAACAGCCCCTCCCCCTATTACTTCGGGAAAAACTCTCCTTAGAGATAAGTGGAAAAATCTATTTATTTAACAAAGTGCCCGCAAACATAAAAATTAATAATATGAAACAATAAAACCTGGCAAAATTGAGAAAGCCGTCGCCGTGGGAGCACGGCTTGTGGGGTCTCTTATCAGCCCCCACTGGTGCTGGAAAATGCTGTCCCGGGCCCTGGTGGCCCTCAGGTGTGAACTCCCGGCTGCTCTCGTGAATTTCCAGTCTAGAGCAGGTTTAAAACAGTCCCAAGAAAAAGGAAAAAACACAGTCCAGGAAACTTCTCTGCCCTAGCTAGCTAAAACTAACTGAAGATCTCTGTCCCGCAGCCTGTCCGTGCTTCAGGCACACAGTCCAGGAGAAGAATGTGTAGGAGTCACAGCAGTTTCTCAAAACAAACTCCATGCTTCCCTTTTCTCCCCCTTCGCTCTCGGAACCAGTCTTAAATGTACAGAACACAATATCCAACACAGACAGAACAGATGATTTGGGGATACAAACATCATAAAGTCACCCCAGGACAAATAACTATACATATACATAAATATCTACAAGGTTATTGGAAAACTAAAGCTGCTGTTTGACAGCTGTCTATACCTTAGAGTAAAGAACAAACTGATTTGGAGAAGCACTTTGGCAATAGGCCATGGGCTTTGCTGTTATATTTATTCATTCATCCTAAGTCAGCAAAGAGGAAACCAGGGAGAAGACAGTTCATGGTATCATATGACTGCAGCAGGATGCAAGGACTTGGGGTAAAGGTGCTGCTGGCATGGGGTTGGGGTGCTACTGGTGGCCAGTTTTCTGGGGCAAGGTGCTTTGACCTCATGCAGAAGACCGACAGAGGAAGTGAGGCAATCACTGCCAACCACCCCTTCAGGGTGCTTGCCCTGCCTGGCCCATGCTGTTCCCTCCAGGCTCAAGAGTGGAGAAGTATTTGTTTTTGCAGTGCTGAAATTAGCAGGACACGTGTACAGGTATTGTATTTGCTACACAACATTGTTTGCAGCACAGCAACTGCTGAGTCAAATGTGTTTGGGTTCTGAATGTTTCTGCTTCACAGCCATGCTGGAGGAATGGTTATGGCATTGCAGAGCTGACTTCCTAGAGGAGACTCCATGTTGGGGAATGAGATGGTGCTGTCTGGGCCTTCTGACTGGGATCAGGTCTGCTTGTAGCTCCTGCTTGGCTTCTATCACACCAGCCTGCCTTGAGCTGACAGAAGCTTCTTGATCTAGCAGAAGGTGGTGTACCAAAACCAGGACAAACACTTCACGCTGCTCTGCACTGGACAAACCTGGCTGCCCCTTGTGCAGAGTGGTTGGGGTTTTTTTTTCCTCCATTTCCTTGATGGCCAAGTGCAGCAGAGCAACCTTGGTTCTACCATCACTATGGAACAGAGGCTTAGAAAGGAAATTGCTGTAGAAGAAACCTGTTGGAGCTGACAATAAGGGGAAAACATCCTGTTTAGGCTTGCCAGGGGAGGGAAGGGAGGCAGTAAGTCTCCAGCCTGCAGAAACAGATTGCTGTATTCCCAGTGCAGGACCAAGCACTTCACCTTATTGAACCTCACCACAGACCTTCCTCCTGATGGAGGCCATGGACTTCATGGGCAAAGCAAGGAAAGACAGTGCTGCTGTGCTCCCTCCTTACCACTCCCAGCTGCTCCACAGGGCCTCAGACAGAGCACAATGTTAGATGACAGCAAAAGCAGAGACATGATACTTGTGGCAGAAGTCAGGGTGCTGCCCAGGATCCCAACCCAATGCAGCTGCCTATGAGCTTTCAGTACCAAGGTGTGCTGACCTTTGTCACAGTATTCAGCATCCCCTGCAGACCCATCTCTTGCTCTTACCCTCCCAGCAGGAGGAAATAGAAAGGGACAGGCTGTAAAAGCAAAACTGCTTGAGGCCTTTGAAAATGCAGACAAACACTAGTGATACGCTCAAATATTTATTAAGTGGAGGGAGAGTTAAAAAGAAATAAAACTAAAACATTCACCGCACTGGTGCAGGACAAGAAGGGCCAGGAGTTGCCTCCAGGGTCTTGTTTTAGAAAAAACTGGGGAGGGACAGGTGAAGTTTCCATCAAGTAGCTGTGTCTTTCCTGGGCAGGCTGGCTTGAGGCAAAAAGAAGTACAAGACACAGCTTATATTTTTATTTAAGAAACTGCTACATAGTTTTTGCCTCTAATGATGGAAAGGAAGTTGCAGGACCCACTGAGTCATCCCAAGTCTCTTGCTAGAGAAACAAAATACCTCAACTCAATACCAAAACACACAACCACCCCATCCCAAAAACCACAAACAAAAACCACAAACAAAAAAAAAAGGCCTTTATTAGTAAAAAAAGTGAAAAAAAAGGTGAGAGTGCAGCTCAGGGCCACAGTGAACAAACTGCCCACGAGTTCATCTTCCACAGTGGGAAGGAATGAGGAGATGAAAGAAAGAGGAAGACCCACAAAACTTTTTTTTCCCCCTTCTCCCAGCCCCTTTTTTATCTCTTTAAAGTAACAGCTATATTGGGGGCTGAGGGCAGAAATCAAATCGACAGGACACATCTTAATTTTTTTTTTTTTTTTAGGAGGGGGGGCAGAGGAAAGCAGGTCTTATTTGCCTGAATTTAGAACTGAATTAAATAAATGGGCTCCAGCTTAAAAAAAAAAAAGAAAAAANCCACAGCTAAAAAAAAAAAAAGAAAAAAAAAGAAAAAAAAAGAGTTTGTCTTTTGACAGAGTTATAAAGCTTAAAAAAACAAGGACAGATGATGTGGTACAGATGGGAAATTCATAATAAGTTTCCCTACAAAGAAAATAAAACAGGCTGAAAGATGCAGAAAACCACATTTAGCCTCTATTACATTTACAAAAAGATACATAAATATATTACATACAACAGCAACTTCAAGAGGAAGCAGGCAAGTCATGCTGAGAATGGCTGCCTGGCTGCAGTTCTCCCCACACAGACGCTTGGCTGAGCAGTAATTTCTCCTAATAATTCTAGGAGTGGAGGTCAGCTTTTTCTTTTTCTTTTTTTTTTTTTTGTTTGCCTCCTCTCCTTTTATTCTCTCCCCCCTCCCCAGTTTTGGATTTAGTTTGTCCAGTATGGAGCAGTGCCATAGGTTTTGGTAGCCTGAGACTTTTGCTGCATGGTGCTGGGTTGGTTGCGTTGGCCAGATCCACCCTAGAAATCAGTAAGAAAGGAGACATGAGCACCAACACTACTAGGAAGACAACCCTTTCCATACATCAGCAGAAGAGCTTCCACCAACACAGCGATGCTTCCTCCTGGATGGATGTTTCTTCTCTGCAACATCTCTGCATCCTGCAATCCAGGACAGTCAAAGAGGAACCAAGCAGAAGAGCAGGGACCACTATCCCACCACCTCCCACTCAGGTTTAAGGCCAAGGAAGAAGAGGAGCAGGACTGGGGACAACAAAGGAACTCTCCCAAGGTGACCAGAAGCAGTGCATCAGCCAAAGACAACACACATTCAGAAAGAGAAGTAATTTCCTATTTCTTGATTCTAAGGCAGAACCCTTTCTTCTGGGGAACATTTATAGTAAGGAAACACATGGGCTGGTAAAACCAAATAAGAAATTGGAACCAACATGCAACCTGCAAGAGGATTATTTCCCCCCCAGAATTACAGTACAAGTGTTCACATCTTGCTCTCCTGCCACAGCCAGGGAACATCAATGCTTGCCTGGGCTTCACACCTCACAGCCCATCTCTCCATGCCCCACACCAGGATGGCCTCTTCACAGAATCACAGCCTGGCTGAGGCTAGCAGGGACCTCTCAAGGTTTCTTGCCCAATCCTTCTGCTCAAGCAGGATCACCTAGAGCTAGTTGTTCAGATCTATGTCCAGGCAGCTCCAAGGATGGAGACTCGACAACCTCCCTGAGCAACCTGTGCCAGTGCTTGGTCACCATCCCAATAAAAAGTGTTTCCTTATGTTCAGAGGGAACCTCCTGTGTTTCAGCCTGTGCCCATTGCCTCTGGTCCTGTCACTGGGAACCACTGAAAAGAGCCTGGCTCCATCTTCTTTGCACCTTCTTTCTGGTACTTATATATATATTGATGAGATCTCCCCTGAGCCTTCTCTTCAGGATGAACAGTCCCAAGTCTCTCAGCCTTTACGGATAAGAGATGACCCAGTCCTTTCATCATCCTTGTGGCCCTTTGTTGGACTCTCCAATACATCCATGTTTATCTTGTACTGGGGAGACCAGAACTGGACATGGGACTCACCAGTGCTGAGCAGAGAGGAAGGATCACCTCCCTTAACCTGCTGGCAGCACTCCTACTAATGCAGTACAGAATGTCTTTGCAGCAAGGGCATAGTGCTGGCTCAAAGGTAACTTGGTGTCCACCAGGATGCCCAGGGCCTAATTTGCCAAGCTGCTTTGGCCCCCAGCATATACTGATGCATGGGGTTGTTTCTCCCCAGGGGCAGGACTTGGCATTTCCCCTTGTTGAACTTCATGAGATTCCCTCCCCAAGCTGGCCAACAGCACTGTCTGTCAGTCTACAATTGCTGTCAAGGCCCTTTCCCACTGAGCAAAGCAAAAACCAGAAGGAAGCAAAATCCCTCAAGACCTTGCTAGGAATCTGCCCTCAGGCACACTGAGGATGGTGAAAGGGCTGACTTACCTGCCCATCTTGCTGAAGGTGGTGATGCAGCATCTGGGAATGAGGCTGCTGATGCACAGGGAGGATATGAAGAAATGGGGCTGGAGCATAACCTGGTGCAGCACCAGGATTCAGCCCAGTTGATCCAAGAGCAGAGGGTAGGCTAAAAGAAGGTGGCGTACCAGCGTGGAATGCCTGTTTGTCAAATGTCTGCACAGGAGGTGAGGGGGACAGCATCAGAGACTAGTGAGAGCAGCCCCATGGTGACCAAACAAGAACAAGAGTAGCCCAAACACACCACCTAAAACTTTCAACAACCCCCACAGAGCAAGCCAAGTTACACCTGCAAGCACTTCAGCAGACGAGTTTCAGCTCCTTTTCTCATCCATTCTTCTGAACTAATGACTCCAACATTTTATTTTTATTTCCACAGCTACTATGCTCCTTTTTTCCCTGACCTCTTTTTATTCAGTGGGATGTGGGATGGCAGCAGCTGCCTGAAATCAGTCCTTCACACGTTATGGGGGCTCAGGCTGGAATTAAAAAAGCGGAAGAACCACTTGCAATAAGATTTTTCTCCCCTGACCAAAGCTCAACCCAGCCTCTTGACTCACTTGCTTTGAGGGATATTTTGACCAAAAACTTTAGTGCCATCACACTTCATTTGCAATCAGGACACAGCACATGTGGGGCAGCATGGGCAGTGTAGAGTGCCCGCATTTATGCCAACAGCTGCCATCAGGAGCAGTGGGACAGAGGGTGAGCTCTCCAACAGCAAACAGCTATCATAAGAAATGCCACAGCCTGTTGACCCTGAGAACCAACTGACTTGGGAATGGCCCTAGCCTCCTTCACAAGGGGAACCATCCGTCAGGCCTCAAGACCATAGGGGAGGAGAGTCTAGCATTGTTCACCTGAGTCTTGTTATAGACTGAGCCACTGATATCAGGCACACCCGTGTTACTTGAGGTCACAGAAACACCTGGAAAACAAAAAACAGCCACCAACAATGAGAAAGTCAACCATCACCTAACATGAGCCCCATGCTTTGCTCCCAGCACCTCTGACAGCCTCAGTGGATGCACCTTTGTCTGCAACCACTGCACCCCACATCCTGATGCTGTTGCTGGCCCACCTGGTGGGGTTCTTGGTGCTGTCAGACCCACAGCACTACACATGGGAACCGAACAAATGGTTTGATTCCTCACTCCCACTGCAAAGCAGGAAAACAGCTGGAATAAATCACCCACATTCGCGACCCAGTGGTTACCACTTGGATTCAAATGCACTTCACCAGGCAGCAGTTGGCTGCACCAAACACTCATTTAAGCTCACAAAAAGACAGCTTTTCCCTAGGATTAGGGGTGTATTTGGCTCTACTGTAGCATTCAACAGCTTACCAGTAGTGCACTGAGCAATGAGATTCAACATCTGCTACATATTTGAACCCTTGTCCTTTTATATCATGCAGAAGTGTGATGTCTGCAATGCTCCTCTGCCCAGAGAAAATTAATATCACTGATTCAGGCTGCTTTCCATCTAGATAGTCTGGTGCCATATCAGGCTCAGGAACACTCACCAGCAAGGTGATTTTCAAACCAGTCAGGTATTCAGTCTTATAAAGACTGTCTCTAATAATTTCACTTGGATCAGAAGAAAACTAGCTGTTCCTTTGGCCAGTGAATCAGAGGACTGGGCTCAGAGGGTGTACACTGCTTTATGGTTGTTCCCTACTTAGTGCTAAGCAGCTAAGTATACACTTCTCAGGTCTAACTAGCATGTGCAGAATAAAGCTTTCATATGAGCTGTATAAATTCTTCAGCCTTTAAAGTCACAAAGGAAACATTTTCAGGCACAAAAGAAAGTGATGAGTCACAGGGTGTACAGACAGAAGCCAAACAGCCCAGAGATGTGTGAAGTGCCCTGTTCAACCCTAACACACACCTACCTCAAGTGCCTACCAAGAAATTAAATTTAGTCTTCATTTGGCAGAGACAATTTCAGCAACAGCATCCAACTGCTTAGGCTTCAAAAAAACAGCACTGCTGCAGGATCACTATATTCTTCAGCAAAGAAAACTTTGGCAGAGGAACCAGCTTACCATTTCTCCCATGTATAATTGTGGACAAAGCTGCACATCAGCCACACAAATCCTTATGCAAAGTTCATCTATGAGGTTTAGAAGGAATGCTTGGGCTATTAAAAAAGCATTTTGTATATGTGAGATGGACAAACAGCTTGGATCGTGACCCTGTTTAGAGCTGGGTGCTGTGCTGACTGCACAGCACTGGGAGTTGGCCCTATTAAATCCCACTCAATAGCAACCTCATGCTTCATGTTACCTTTCCCAGGTCCAGTGCCAGCAGATTTGTTTTGTGCTTGAGATGACCCACTGTAGCCTCCTTTGCTGTAATCTCCAGCTGCTGTTCCCTGTGTTAAATCATCAAAGCCTGCCAGTGTGTACAAGACAAGGTGTTACAGTGAGGAAGCAGCTCTGCAGATATGCATATGAAAAGCGCAGTGGTAAGAATACCTGCTCCATAGCCATGCTGCCCATAGCCACTTCCTTGCTGAAAAGGAGTTGATGTGGTGTTCAGATTGACTCCATGCTGTTTAGCAGATGCTGGAGGTACCTGGACAGAGGAAGGAAACAAAAGACTGCTAACCAGAGAATGGTACACAAAACACAAGGTCCCTCTGCTATCTAGTGGAGAAGGCACCTTCACCTTGTGGGAAATTCAGTCTGGAGTTGGGAGCACTGGGCTGACATGGGACATGGCACCCAGGCTTCCAGAAGTAAATTGCTGTAGTGGTTTTATGCAAGCTCCAAGTTTTCTGCCAGAGCTGCACCCCTGATTACAGCACAACCCTCTCTCATAACAGGCTGTGTATTTCTTTAGAATCATAAGGGTTGGAAAAGACCTCCAAGATCGAGTCCAACCTTCAACTGAACACTACCTTGTCAACTAAACCATGGCACTAAGTGCCACATTCAGTAATTTTTTGAACACTTCCAGGGATGGTGACTCCACCACCTCCCTGGGCAGTCCATTCCAGTGTTTAACAACCCTTTCTGTGAAGAAATTCTTCCTGATGTCCAACCTGAACTTCCTCTGGCACAGCTTGAGGCTATTTCGTCTTGTTCTGACTCTTGTTCCTGGGGAGCAGAGCCCAAATCCCACCTGACTGCACTCTCCTGTCAGGGAGTTATAGAGAATGAGAAGGTTCCCCCTGAACCTTCTTTTCTCCAGGCTAAACACCCCCAGCGCCCTCAGCAGCTCCTCATAGGACTTACTCTCTAGATGCTTCCCCAGCTCCATTGTCCTTCTCTGGACATGCTTCAGCACCTCAATGTCTTGTAGTGAGGGGCCAAAAATTCAACACAGGATTCTAGGTGTGGCCTCACCAGTGCCCAGTACAAGGGAATGATCACTGCCCTGGTCCTGCTGGCCACACTATTGCTGATACAGGCCAGAATGCCATTGGCCTTCTTGGCCACCTGGGCACACACTGCCTCATGTTCAGCTGGCTGTTGACCAACACACCCAGATCCTTTTCTGCTGGACTGCTTTTTAGCCACTCTGCCCCAGCCTGTAGCACTGCAGGGGGTTGGTGTGACCAAGTGCAGGACCAAGCACTTGGCCTTGTTGAATCTCTTTCATACACTGACTTGTAAACAGCAAATTGACACCCACAGAATCAAATGAAACACCAACTCCTGCCCGAGTCTGTTTCATAAGACACAGTCGTACAGGGCCCTAAAACAGAGTCATCTACCCTTCTGCTTGGAGCATCCCTTTTCCCAAATAACATTTTCCCTTCTGAGACTCCCTGCTCTCTGACTTAATCCAGTCTTCTTCATCCTCAAAAGGATTTCCTAGGCATTCTCAGCTCTCTGACTCAGCTTTGGATCTCCCTTTGACTATCTGGAGGGTGCTACAGGCTTTCTGGAACACCAAGTCCAAGAGCTGCAGCTGTCTGCTATTTACAGTAACCTGCACAGGAATCCCTGAGCTCTGGCCTTTTAAATTTCCCATTTTCTTGAGGAAGAGACTGCAGCTATTTTCTCATGCTTGCATGTTTTTGGAGATCCCTTATGGACTGGGAAAGATGACTATTCTGCTGCCATGAGACCCCACCTGGAATACCATATCCAATTCTGGGGCCCCCAGCACAAGAAAGACCTGTTAGAACAAGTCTAGAGGAGGGCCATGAAAATGATCAAAAGACTGGAGCACCTCTCCTTTGAAGAAGGGCTGAGAGAGTTGAGGCTGTTTAGCCGGAAGAAGAGAAGGCTCCAGGAATACCATATTGTTGCCTTTCAGTACTTAAAGGCAGCTTATAAGTAAAACACAGAAACATTTTTTACCAGGGTCTGTAGTGAGAGGACAAGGGGGAATGGCTTTAAAGTGAAAGAGGGTAGATTGAGATTGGACATAAGGAAGATGTTTTTTACAATGAGGGTGGTGAGACACTGGCACAGGTTGCCCAGAGAAGTTGTTGCTGCCCCATCCCTGGAAGTGTTCAAGGCCAGGTTGGATGGGGCCTGGAGAAACCTGGTTGAGTGAAAGGTGTCCCTGTTCATGACAGAGGCATTGGAACTACATGATCTTTAAGGCCCCTTTCAACCCAAACCATCCTGTGATTCTAAGATGTAGAAGGTTTGGGCTGAAGAGAGCAAAACCAGAGAGGCACACAGGGAGGGTTACAGTTTAGGCTATCATACTTACGAACATGGTTGGCCCATATTGGAATGCACTGGGAACACCGGGCACACCAGCATAATAAGGTAACCCAGTATAGCTGTACCCTGGGGGCAGGGTTGGATTGAGGAATGGCTGCTGAGTTGTGTGGTGAGTCTGAGTCTGGTTCTGCTGTGACTGGGCGAGTGTGGTAGCAGGAGCAGGGGAGGCAGAATCCCCACGGCCAAATTTTGTTACGTCACCTGTGAAAGAACAAACTCATCAGAAAAGTTATCAAAGCTACACCAAAAGTTGAGAATTCAAAGGATTCAAAATCTCTGAATACAAGTAGATAAGTACAGAAGAGAACACATCCTATGCTTGAAAGCCTGCAGTTGTTCATGGGAAGCCCTCTACCAGTCTCTGTTCCTGATGGCTACAGGGACGTTGCCTGTTAGTGGCAGAGAACTCCATGCCATGTCTAATCCATTGTTAAAATGAAGATACCAATACTTACCTATCTCACACAATCTGAGCAGATTCATTATATCAGATCATTGCAATAAACCATGCTAAAAGCAAAAGTATGGTAAACAGTCAAAGAGCAAATAGTTGTTGGGTAAAGTGTGACTCTTCTAGAGGTTAAACTGATTAGCTAAGCTTCATGGGCTGAAAGCAAGTTAGGATTTACAGGAAGTGATAGGCATATTTTTGTCAGTCTTTTTATTTGCCAAGCATAACTAGAGTTAATCTGTCTGGTTCCTCACACCACCAAAGTTCTGGAAATAATAGCTGAAGGCCAGGAAAGCAAGACTTGCATCGTTAGCCACCTTTTTTAAGAAGTAGGAAGGGAAATTTGGTTATTACCCCAAAAGCAGACTTCCAAGAGAAATGATTATGCAGCAGAAAAACTCCTGAACACTTGCATTTTCTGGTGGTCTACAGAGCACCATGCTCACATGTTTTTAGGGCAGTGACATATATCACTCATATCTCACTCATTCCCAACTAGTATTCCTTTATGTCGATTACCAAAAAGTATGACAACACTTAATATTATCGTTATAGGAATTATAACATCTATAGCTACAGTTTTAAGATGTAATCAGATTGCAGTGAAAGAAAACCACTGGCTGAAAATCCTGGATAGCATTAATGTCATCTTTGCACAACAATAACTGAAGAGTAAGAGCAGGAATGAACAAGGGCTTCTTAGACCACATGCTTTTTGGAATGAAGTCCATTAGATTTGGAGAGGGTGAGAGGGAGCCTGCTAGAGGCAGCTCCTGCTGAGAACATACAAGTACTAAAATAGCAGTAACAAAGGAAAGCAAGCCAGTCAAATTTCAAGAAGAATAATTAAGCTATGGAATATTTTTCAAGCACCTCTATGCACTTGGGAAGGACACTAGATGACACTACCATTTAAATTTGTAACAATTTTGCACTTATTCTCAAACGGTATCCAACTTATTCCCAAGAACCTCTCAGTCACATATGAATTACTGACGAAAACCATGAAGAAAAAATCAATGAAAAAAATAAACAATGTCAGGGTTGAGAGAAAGATGCTGGCTTTTGTTTGGCTAGTTTGGACTGATGGGTTTAACTGCCTACAGAAGGGAAAATGACTGCTTTTTCAGCAACAGCAGCACATCTCGCTCACCATCCTCATGTTTAAATAATATTCACCTGAGTAGGGGTTGTTAGCAAGGCTTCCATCTCTGCCTGTCAAGGTTGCAGGAGCAGGGAATGTCATTCCGTAGTAATCCTTAGAAAAAGACATCATCATTTATTAATAGCTGAAATGCTGAAACCATAACAGAGCTGGACAACTCTTATGATCACTCATACTTTTTATGATATAACCCTTTTATTTCTTTTAAGCATAAGAAAAATTTAAAAGGAAGAACTGAAGGAAGTTTAGGCAGAAACTGACCTTATAATTGACAATATAGCTGAAGGTTTACCTGTATCCTCAACTTCAAAATAAACCTATTTTACAGACATTTTTAATATCATTTACTAATACTTAATCTTTTCATAGTAAATTAAAGGCAACAACTAAACGCTTATCCCTCCCAACCCGCAGCTCTGAACTGTCATATTCCAGCGAGACTGTGTCTGGAAGAGCAACAGACCATCAGGGGCCAAAGACCTAGGTTCAAGCCAGGACCATAATCACAATGTGGATGTAGTCTAAATGTTTTAACATGCTCTGTTTTCTAAAAGTAAAAAACATCAGCTAAGAAAACAGCACAAACATTAAAAAAACTTTTGAAAAAGAGTTACTGCCTGATGACTGGAAAATTTACTTAAACTATGTTACAAGAGAACTCAGATCAATAGTCTCTGAAGTGAGGTGCACAAGACAATCCACTGGGGTGCATGAAGAAATTGGTTTTGGTACCATTAATAAATAAAATTTTAAAAAAATTAAAAATAGAACATGAAAATAAAAATTTGTTCTCATCCTTTTTTTAAATTTTCATCCTTTATTATTTTCATGTATGTTTTATAACATACATATTAGTACAATAGTATACATACATAATTTATAAATAAAAATATATTGGGAGTGCTCACAATTTTTTTGCTGATGAGGTGGTGCAATCAAAAAAGGTGGAGACCACTGCCTTAGATCATTCTTCTACAGGAAAGTAAGAAAATCCTCACCCTAGAAAGCTCACACTTTGACAGGACATGTCAGCAAAACCAAAGCAATATTTTGTCTTCAGTTTGGGACAAAAAGAGAAAAATTTGCCCTTCCCTTTTTGGGTGAACTCCACATATGAGGCAGGTACTCTGCTAAGTAACTTTCCTCCTAATTCTCATGGTTTTCTCCCCACCACCTCCAATCCATCAAGAGTGTCTTGTGTTACAGTGTAAGGTATATATTCTATCACTACCTATAATCACCTTCTGATGAGCTATCAATAGTCGCTCATTTGCAACAGCTGCCCAATGCACACAGCCTAAAGGGGGGCCATCTCTGCTAATGGGCCATCAAGGACTCACCAGCATGACTCATAGAATTACATCGTCCCATTGTGAAATTCCCCACCCTGGGGGAGGAACTGAACATTCCTACCTGTATATAATCTGAGGCTTGGAACACCATGATACAACTACTGGACCTCCAGAGAAGGACCAGACCTTTCTACAGGATAATCGCTTTGACAAGACCACATCCATCACTCCAACAGGACTGCTACCACCACCCTGACCAACAGGGTGTCAGGTCATATTCTGACTTTGTTGTTTTAAGCCAATGTTCTTGTAGCATTGCCATTTTTTAAAATTGTCCTGGTAAATTGTAGTTCTGAATTGGAATATCTTGCAACATATTTGTGTGGAGTTCATTCCTCCTGCTGGCTTGCCTTCAAACCAGCACAAAGAGCTAATGCTTTAACCATTTACATATCAGTTTCCATAGTCTTCAACACTGAAAAAGCATCCTCGTCCTTCATACCCCTCTCTGCAAATTCCCTAGCACCTGCCGCCTTGTTGCATTTCTGCACATCCCTCCCATCTCCTAAACCCAGTCCTCCATCACTGAACATGAAACCATCTGTCAAGGATTTAGTATTGCAGGTGTTTTCTGTAATTTGAAACAGTGTCATATTTCATCCTCCTTTCCTTTCCAGGTAATTCCACCTCAGCATCTCTTGAATGAATCACTTAGCAAAACACAACCAAATTCCTGTTAAAAATCTTTGCAGGTTACTCAAAAGCAGTACTCCCATCTCCTTCTGAGGAACATCCCAACACAAAAAGCAGATTTGGAGAAGAGATCTGAACAGAATTCATTGGACGTGAACTGGAACTGATACATTAGCATTTTTTCCTATATAAATCAGAAAAAATATAACCAAATCCACATGAGAACAGGATCTAAGGATTGCAATTCTTACCACTGTCCCTCAGGTAGGGGATGTGCTGGTTTTAGCAAGGGTAGAGATAGTTTTCTTCCCAGTGGCTGGTATGGGGCTGTGTTCTGGATTTGTGCTTAACACAGGGTTGATAATATAGAGACGTTTTTGTTATTGCTGAGCTTGCTCAGAGTCAAGGCCTTTTCTGCTCCTTGTGCGGCCACACTGGGGAGGGGGCTGGGGGTATGTGGGAGGTTGGGAAGAGATGCAGCCTGGACAGGTGACCCCAACTAACTCAAGGGATATTCCAGACCATGAGACATCGTGCTCAGCATATAAAGCTTGAGGAAGAAGGAAGAAGGGGGGGGGGGGGGCGCAAACATTTAAA
>VWYE01026881.1:0-67349 GCA_013398995.1 Alaudala cheleensis
CACAGCGCCCCCTGGCGGCGCGGCGGACCGCGGCCATGCCGGGTCACGGACCAGCCCCGAGCGTCCCGAACAGCCCGGCCCGGTTAGGGCTGGGAATGACAAACACCCCATGGAGGAGCACCATAAACACCGTGGGAGCAGCGCCACGGGCTGGACAAGGGGCCCTGCGGGGCCACGGCAGCGCATCTGTGGGACAAACCTGCGCGCTGTGGTTGCTGGGATCAGCACAGGAGAGAGGGCGAGCTGAGGCACGGGCTGAGGGGACGGGCTGAGGCGCGGGCTGCGCACCACAGGCTCCCTCGGAGCCCATTTCCCACCGGCTTCCAGGAGGGTCCCAAAGAAGGGGCTGTGCAGGAGAACTCACTGGCACGGAAAGCGAGAAACCTACGTCAGGCTGGGGAAACCTGTGCAGAAAATGCAACGGCCCAGGCTGAACCTCCCATGGGCCAGACCGGACAGCAGGATCAGCATGCTGGAGCTAGGACTGATGATTGATTGATTGATTGATTGATTACTCTCTCCCCCTCTCTTTAATTAATCTCTTTCTTTCTATCTTCCCTTTCATCCTACCCCTTTATCCAAACCCCGCTGCCATGGGCTTATAGAGTAGATCAGGGATTAACACAGCAATTTCCATGACAAGTGTGTGATTTAGTAATAAAACTGATTTTCTGGGGACCCTCTGACTTTTGTCCTTTTCCACCAGGAGCATCCTGGGATCTTGGGTGCTCCCTCCCCCATAAGGGTGGGATGCCACAGGGGGAACACGGGACTGAGGAAGTGCCCAGGTGTTGTGACAGGTAAAAGAATTATAATAGAAAGGCTTCATAAAATCAGGCCTGCTCTGCTAAATTGCCAAAGTTAGCCTTTGGCTAACTTAACTTCTTCTACGTAATTATTAAGCAAATTACTTCTAAGTAATTTGCAAGTTCCCATGCAAAAACAATCGTGGTATGAAAATTCATTGGCATAACAACCTATTCCTGGGTTGAAAAACAAATGCACCTGCAATAAGAAGTGATTTGTCTCATGAGAATCAGTAAAGAAAATATGGAAACAACCCAAGAATAGAGAGATTTGATGGACAAGTAGAATATCTTTTACTAACCAATAGAGTAACTGGCAAGAAAGCTATTAACCTATTGAAGTTGCACACGAGATCTATAAAAATTGTATAAAATGAGTTGTGATAATAAAGAATTGGCTTTTTCCCTGCATGAAGAAAATGGAGTCTCAACTGACTTATTGCAATAATACCCAGGGTCCTGAGGAGCACCCAGAGCCCTCAGAGAGTCCAGTGGAGCCCAGAGCAGGGACCAGTCATGGGGAGGAAAAGCCTTGAGTCCCTCACAACCTCTTTTCCCACCCATAGGTGTGGTGAACACCCACTGTGAGCCTTGGGGAGCCCACCTGTGTTTTCTGCAGCTGTTTATTTAAGAAGTATAAGCAATTTTACAAAGCATTACAAGTATTAAAATTGGGATTGACTCATACAAAGTGGGCTTCTTATCTGAGGGGTGGTAATGAAGTTGTGTTTTGGGATGGGGATAGCAGTTCCCACACACTGTGGGAAAAATACTGTGACATTTTCTGTATCCAGTAATGATCTGGTCATTATGTCCCCAGGAGTATGACAGCAGTTTGTCTACAGACACATTCCAGTACCAGGCAGCCTCTGGTACTTGGTAGCCATGTTCAGAGAATCACAGAATCATTCAGATTGGAAAAGCCCTCCAGGATCATCCTTGTCACCAGCCCAGAGCAGTGAGTGCTGTTTCCAGTCATCCCTTGGACACTTCCAGGCATGGGAACTCCAACCCAAGCTCCTTGCAATGTTTAATCACTGTGAATCCTGTGCTGCTGCAAATGCACTTTTGCACTTTTTCCTCCATCCTGGGGGAACACCTCTTTCACTGAGAGCTCATCAGCATCCCAGTCATGGTGATGGACAGCTCTCCTTGACCACACCACCTCCTGTTTGAAAGCTCTGGAGTTTATCAAGTGAGCACCTGGTCCCTGATGTGCTACCACCAGGAGTATTTGGTACTGTCTAATAAGAAATGTCCAAGGCCAAGCTGGGCAGGGCTTGGAGCCACCTGGCCTAGAGGAAGGAAGGTGTCCCTGCCCACAGCCTGGGGTGGAACAAGATGGGCTTTAAGGTCCCTTCCAACCCAAGCCAGTCTGGGATTCTGCAAATCTATGCATGTGACTTTTGCAACCTGAGCTGAAGATTTTCTGTAAAAGCAGAAGGAGCAACTTGAGATCCTACATAAACCCAAGCCTGGGTTCAGCTCCCTGCAGGCTCAGCGAGTGTCCTGCTGCCTCCCCATCCTGCAGCCCCACTCCAGCCCTCCCCCCCTGCCAGCACAGGGGCTGGGTCAGCAGCAGAACCCACAGGGGCAGAACCCACCTGCCCAGCACCAACCCCCTGCCCCACTGGAATCCCCTCCTCACCCTCCCTGCCCTGGTCTCCAGGCCTGGGCAGCTCCTGCAAGGGCAGTTTCATCACATCAGCAAAGACAGCAGAGGGGACACAAAGTGCCTCTGGAGCTCCTCTGTGCTCACCTGAGACAGCCTGGGCAGCTGTGGTAAAACCAATCAATTCCCATCTCACACAAACTTCCCATGCAGGAAGTTGGATTTCCTTCTGCAGAAGTTGGGTTGGTTGCCCCCATCTTTGCCCCCAGACAGGACCAGAGGCTCAGGCCATGCCCAGCACTGCCCATACCCCACACAAGCTGTGCTCTCCCTGGCAGAGCAGAGGCCACTCCCAACCAGAGGCATGGGCACAACCAGGACAGGGATTTTTGTAGCAAGAGAAGGGCACATTTCAGCCAGGCTGCTCGACCCAGACTGGGCCCTGCCCTGAGTGGCACAGCCAGGGAGCTCATGCCATCCCTCTGTCATTGCTAGCCCCAGAGAGGTCTCTGCAAGGAGAATATTTTATTTTTCTCTCTTGTTCTTCCCAATCCAAAATGCTGCTTCTGCTGCAGGAATAAATACATTTTATATAAGTGTAACTTCTGCAAGCCCACAGTCATTGCTCATGTCTGCACTGTCCCAGGATTTCAGCTTAGTGGAAAACATAAGTGAGCTGCTGCTGCACCAAAATCAGTGAGGCAGGTCCAGTTCTCTTCTCCCAGAAAACAGGACAAGGACAAGGGACAGGACAAAAAGCAGCAGCCTCAAGTTGCTCCAGGGGAGGTTCAGGCTGGGTATGAGGGGAAAATTTCTTTCCAAAAGGGTGGTCAGGCCCTGGCACAGGCTGCCCAGGGCACTGGTGGAATCACCATCTGTGGAAGTGTTCAAAATATGTGTGGATGTGGCACCTGGGGACATGGTTTAGTATTGGACATGGTTTAGTGGTGAACATGGCAGTGCTGGGGGAATTGTTGGAGTCAATGGTCTTGGAGGGTTTTTCCAGCCTCATTGAGTCTGTGACTGATTCCATCACACCAGGCTATCACTGGCTCTCAGTGCCAGCATCAGATCTGAGATCTGAGATGAGATGTGAGACATCTCTGCAAGTATCTGTTAAGGAGGGACAAAACCAATCATAATGGCAACTGTTTCCCCTGCCTTACAAACACTTTGCAAAAAAAAAAAATAGGATGGGGTTTAGGGAGAGGAGGGGTATCCCAGAGCAATGCCAGTCCAGCCCATCCTCCTTTCAGCTCAAGTGATGCATAACCACTCTGAGTGTGCCAACTCACCCTTCTGTATTTGGAGAAACTCCATTTATTTGAATCTTCCAGGCTTTTCCAGGTTTGAATTCCCACCTGTTTGGGCATTGCACAGGCTCTTCACAGGTTTCTGCAGGGATTCCTCATGCAGAGTCAGCACTCAGACTTTGCTGGTCAAATACTTCTCCCTCCAAGCCCAATCCTAGTTCTGTCATCCCTTCTCCTGGTCTTCTTTAGGGAGGACAGTTCCCTCGACACAGTAAGATATTTTTGGTATGCAAAGATATTTTATGATGAACTCCCTGTTTCTCCCTTTGCTGTTTCAGCTCAAAGCACAGCTCTGAGCTCCCCCCACAGACCCATGCCAAGGAAGACCCCACAGGAAGGTGGCATGGGGCTACTGGGACCAGCAAAAAAACCCCAAGAAATATCAGAGCAGCACAGGGAGCAGGCAAAGGACTGGCCTGAATTAGAAGGTGCTAGCCCAGCCTGCTCCCTGCTTGGTTAAAATTTAACTCCAGATACAAACAAAAACATTTGTTCCTCCACAGAGTAACAAAATCCCAAGAGACACCAAACCAGCCCAAACTTGTCACCCACACTCTCAAATACTGGCTTTATCCTCAATAAGGCCTGGAGGATGGAGAGATTCTTCAAGTGAACTCCATGTGCTTTAGACAGTGGGCTGGGCTTCTAAACATGGATTTATTTATCTATGTTTAGAAGCCCAGCTCTCACAGATTTCAAGGGACAAGCACAAACACACAAATAAGTAAATAAATAAATATTCTGGCCCAGTATTATGATTAAACAAACAGATAAATTCCTTTAAAACACTACTGTAAGCAGTTTTTAAGAACTTGAAAAACTGAGGTGCACCAAGAGCCTTTGTGAAGCTGTACCTCTGAATTTAGGGTACATCACTGTTTCTTTTCAACCACCTTGCAGCAAACCTTCCTCTCAGCAAGCAGAATTTTGGACCTGGCAGTCTATCACATGATCCCATGGGCTTTTCTTTTTGTCATCAAATATTTGCTCCTTCTACCCAAGGCCTTTTTGCAGGAACTCCCTGATCCCACTCTTGTCTGTCTCTAAGAGCTGGGTGTTGAACCTGCAGTTGTATTCTCCCTCCTGTGGCTGCTTCATCTCCTCTTCCAGACTTTTATCTCCATTGATGCTGCTCTCTGTGAGGAGCTGTTTCTTCACAGACTGAGGTGTTCACAGCCTCAAGGAGAGCTCTCAGAGTGAGCCTTGCTCCCTTCTGAATGAAGGATAATGCCATTTGTCAGGGCTGTACTTCAGCCACTCTCTCAGAACAGCACACTCATTTCTAGGTTCACAGAAGAGCCATCTCAGCCCCTTATGTTGCTGCATTCTGGAGACAGTTCCTTCCTGAATCCTGTGTGACACATGCAGTTGTGTCCTACAGACAGATCTCCTCCAGCCAAAACATTCATCACTGCTGTTTGTTGGTGTTTTGTGTGCCCTGGCAGGGTCCTGGCAGCTGAACCCCTGCTGGAAGCCCCAATCCCCTGAGCTGCACTGACTCTGGAGCAGCCCAAACACCCAGCAAATGCTCTCCAATGTTGGCTTTAGCTTCCATAAATCCTGCATGATGGAGAGTCTTCAAGTGAATTCCATGTCCTGTATCCAAAGGATAAGCTCAGAATCACAGAATCCCAGGCTGGTTTGGGTTGGAAGGGACCTTAAAGCCCATCCAGTTCCACCCCCTGCCATGGGCAGGGACACCTTCCACTAGCCCAGGGTGCTCCAAGCTCCATCCAGCCTGACCTTGGGTACAGCCAGGGATGGGGCAGCCACAGCTTCTCTGGGCACCCTCTGCCAGAGAATTCCTAATCACCCTCACAGCCAAGAATTCCTTCCCAATATCCCACCNAGAACTTGAAAAACTGAGGTGCACCAAGAGCCTTTGTGAAGCTGTACCTCTGAATTTAGGGTACATCACTGTTTCTTTTCAACCACCTTGCAGCAAACCTTCCTCTCAGCAAGCAGAATTTTGGACCTGGCAGTCTATCACATGATCCCATGGGCTTTTCTTTTTGTCATCAAATATTTGCTCCTTCTACCCAAGGCCTTTTTGCAGGAACTCCCTGATCCCACTCTTGTCTGTCTCTAAGAGCTGGGTGTTGAACCTGCAGTTGTATTCTCCCTCCTGTGGCTGCTTCATCTCATCTTCCAGACTTTTATCTCCGTTGATGCTGCTCTCTGTGAGCTGTTTCTTCACAGACTGAGGTGTTCACAGCCTCAAGGAGAGCTCTCAGAGTGAGCCTTGCTCCCTTTCTGAATGAAGGATAATGCCATTTTCAGGGCTGTACTTCAGCCACTCTCTCAGAACAGCACACTCATTTCTAGGTTCACAGAAGAGCCATCTCAGCCCCTTATGTTGCTGCATTCTGGAGACAGTTCCTTCCTGAATCCTGTGTGACACATGCAGTTGTGTCCTACAGACAGATCTCCTCCAGCCAAAACATTCATCACTGCTGTTTGTTGGTGTTTTGTGTGCCCTGGCAGGGTCCTGGCAGCTGAACCCCTGCTGGAAGCCCCAATCCCCTGAGCTGCACTGACTCTGGAGCAGCCCAAACACCCAGCAAATGCTCTCCAATGTTGGCTTTAGCTTCCATAAATCCTGCATGATGGAGAGTCTTCAAGTGAATTCCATGTCCTGTATCCAAAGGATAAGCTCAGAATCACAGAATCCCAGGCTGGTTTGGGTTGGAAGGGACCTTAAAGCCCATCCAGTTCCACCCCCTGCCATGGGCAGGGACACCTTCCACTAGCCCAGGGTGCTCCAAGCTCCATCCAGCCTGACCTTGGGTACAGCCAGGGATGGGGCAGCCACAGCTTCTCTGGGCACCCTCTGCCAGAGAATTCCTAACCACCCTCACAGCCAAGAATTCCTTCCCAATATCCCACCTAACCCTGCCCTCTGGCATTCCCCGTTGTCCTGTCCCTCCAGACCCTTGTCCTCAGTCCCTCTCCAGCTCTCCTGGAGCCCCTTTAGGCACTGGAAGGGGCTCTGAGCTCTCCCTGGAGCCTTTTCTTCTCCAGCTGAACACCCCCAGCTCTCCCAGCCCAGCTCCAGAGCACAGGTGCTGTGCCCCTTGGAGCATCTTTGTAGCCCCTGAACAGGTGGAATCAGAGCCCTGCCTCTCCCTTGGGTGAGTTATTGGTGCTGTGTGACCACACTGGGCTGTTCTGATGCTCCCAGTGTACAACACAGGGTACAGCCCATGGACTAAAGGTGACACAACAGGTACAATCAGGCACAACAGGTCTTGGCACACAGTACAGGGCAGGCTTTAAACCAGAGTTTTCAGCCTCAAATCCACAGGTAGGGTTACTTATTTTCATTTTTGTCCCTTTTTATGATTGAACTAATGTAGAGGCCATGAACTATTCTTATTAAATAAAGAATTAGGATCTGAGCAATGCAGGGAGGTTTGATATGCTTGGTTGCTACATTATAAAAATAAATAAAAGCAGCAGAATGAGGTGAGAGAGTCTTTTTTCCTGTTCTGGCTTAGCCTTTGGAAATCTGGGCTGCACAAAAGGAAAGGTGAAAAGGGCACCTCATCCACCCAGACTCTGAGCCATGTTCTGCCCTTGTCACCCTCCCTGAGGATGAGGAATGTGCAAAAAGCACCACAGCAGAGCCCACCCCAAAGTGAACTCATCTCTCTTGTTTTCTTTAACAGAAGTCAAACCCTGATCTCATCATCCACATGGGGATGAAACCCAAGGGCAAGGTCTGTGCCATGGCAGGCACTGTCACCTATTCCAGCCTCCAGCCACTGTGCAGGGGTCACAGCTCCAGCAGGAAATCAGACACCAATCCTTCAGCAGTCCTGGGCTGCAGGCACAGGTCACACAGGGACTGGGGATTTCATTTCTTGAAGAATTTCAAGCTACAATGTGCTCACTTCCAAAAAGTTGCACTTCAAAACTACTGCAGTCAATAATCCTGATAATAAATGCTGCTGTTGGGACCCCAGAAGTCTCCTCTGACCCCCTGAGTCCTCAAACTGACAATGGTTGGTCCTGTATGGAATCATCATGCTGAACTTAACTGCATCCCATTTCCTCTGGCACTTTTTGATAAACAGCCATTTCTTCAATGGGGAAAAATAAAGGGGATTCAGAGAAACATCTGTAATGATTCAGCTGCATCAGACACTATGCCAGCTCCACTTCCAGCTCCAGTTTGTCTGTCTGTCCCCTCTGAAGGAAAGTTATTACAGAGTAGTATTTTTCTCCAGCTCAGGCTGTTAATCTCAGCATTGCACAAAGATTCCTCTAAGCAAAAAGAGGAAAGAAAACCCCATTTCTCAAAGCATCCTTTTGGTACTTAAATAAAAAGGATTAGTTATACCATGGAAGCATAGACACAACTCATGTACACAAGCTCAAGGCTCTCCCCCACTCCAGCACTTTCAGACAGATCACTTGGGCCAGGCTGAAGATTCTTTTAAGTCAAAAATTCATGTTAAAAAAAAAAAAAAACAAACCAAAAAACCACTAACCAAACTCATGTGGGACCAAATTCCTGCACAGTTCTGATCCCATCCACAGACCCTCCATGTCATCATCAGCCACAGATGCTCCAAGGCTCTGCCCTACCCCAGTGACTCTGTGCACTTCTGCCCATAGGGAAAGAGGTAAAACCAGCAGGGAAAAACCTTACCAGCAAATTCCTTCTGGCCTCGAGTGGAGGGAACACCAAGCCCACCATGATGAGGACAAACTATCATGGAGAGCATTCTCCCGGAGACAAAGATGTCCAGCCCTCCCATCTCCCTGGGCTCCAGAAGTTCCACCTCTGGCAGGCCTTGGAGGCACACCCCTGTCACTGGGCCACTTCCAGCTGTGTTCTGCAGCTGGAGAGAGATTGCTCTTCAAGAGATTTTGGGTGCAACCCCATGTGGGAAGTGCTTTGTGAGCCTGAACACTCAGAGCTCCAGTCTCTTCTGGTGGTGCCACAGCTGCAGTGCCACAGCTACAGGCCCTGAAAAGCCTTTGGGAGAACCAGAAACCTCCTTATTCCTCAGGCTCCTGGGCTAATGCAGGCAGGAGCAGCTGAAGGGAGTCCACCCAGAGGCAGAGCAGAGCTTGCTGTGGCCACCAGCCTGGGCAGTGAGGGAAGGTCTCTCCTTTGTTGCAGCTGGGCAGGGCTGGCAGGAGAAGCTGCCCCACACCTTTGCCTCCTGTGAACCCCCCATTCCTGCCCCTGCCAAGTCCCAAATTGTACCTGCAATTCTTCATGCACTCGACCTGCAAATAATTTCACCTATGGAAAAGCTTTGCAAAAATCTTGGAAAAGCTTTTTTTTTTTCTTTTTGATATAGCATTTTGACTTCCCTCCTCCTTCCAAACCTGAACAGACAAGAACCACCACACCTTCTGCATTGCTTCTTTGGAAGGTGATTTTTCTTGGCTAAGAGAAGCCAGCAATGCAGTGTGGATTCAGAGGGAAATAAAACTGCATTTCAAACTCTCTAAAAAACAACAACATTTAATTTTATAACATAACCAGGGGTTTATTCCACAATATAAACTGCAACATTTGATACAAGCTACCCAAAAAAGGAGAAAGCCAAAATACAGCTGTGGCAATTACTTTACAGATTTTTTTTTTCCTGTCTTCTACATCGCAGGGCCCTCAGTGACACTAGGATCTAACATTTGCTGTCTGTACATCAACCAATGCTAGAAGCAACACGCTGTTCCGTTGTCACTCCAGTCACTGAAACCAGACATAGAAGTTATTGCTCAGATAAATAAACCTAGTCTACGAAAAACAAAGTGGAAAAAAACTAAAGTCTCCAAAGAGTTAACAGAGTAAACAGGGATTTCCTCAAAAGAGGATTATTGGAAAATTAATGGTGCAGGGGTTTTTTTGTTTGTTTTTTGCACCCAAACCAAGCTGAATTAAATAGGCCGGTAAATCCAGAGGTAACTGAATGCTGTACAATGAAGGTGCATGTGTCAAATGCCTCCCCAGTCGCTGGAAACCCCTGCAAACAGTCAGCATCTCAAACCTCAACAACCACAAACAGATCAAGGGAAAATACAAAAGTGTCAAAAATTGTTTCTGAGTTCTGGAAAATGATCCCATAAGGATAGAAGTAGCACCATTTGCAATCTGGTTCTTAAACCAGCCCCTGTGGCTTAACTGGAAAACTGGGAACCTTCTTTACTCGAGTCCTGAAGGGTTTTTTTGGGGGTTTTACTTCCGCAGCTGGGCGTCCTTGCCGGTGCAGCTGGCGCAGATGTAATCCTCCTTCTCTGCCATCTCTGGGGAGATGCCCACACACACCTGGTGGAACCACTGGTTGCAGCTGCCATCACACTGGACCCAGTCGACCTGGTGAAGAGCAGATACAGGGGTCAGAGCAGGGCCAGGCAAAGGCCCCTGCACTCATGGGTCATCCTGGGGCTTCTGGTCTATTTACATGAGGAATGTCCTGCTCCACTGCTGGCTGGTGATGGATGCTCACTGTGCTCCCTGCTCACAGGGGCTGTGGGCAGGGCACACCCTCCCTTGTCTCCCCATTGCTTTCCCACCTATCAGAGACTCAATGTCTCTCTTCTCCATTTCCAACATGGACAGGCCTGAGCAGAGCCCCAGGCACTGCTCCCACCCACAGAGCCCATCCACACCTGTATCCCCCAGAGCAGCCATGGACACAGTGCCTGCCCAGCCCCACCCCCCCCTCCCACAGCATACAGATGTTCTGATGCCACACAGCTGCCCCAGGGCAGGTGGGGTGAGTCCTGTCCATCCCAGCTGCACAGACACCAGCGTTGGGTTAGCCAGGGCCTCCCTCTCCTCAGGAACAGCTTTTCTGCAGTCAAACAGTCCCAGGGCAGCTCCCTGTCCCACATCCCAGCACTCAGAACACGAGGTGCCCCTGCTGACCTCATCCCCCTCGGGCTGGAGGCAGTTCACAGCTGGGCAGATGGCATCCTCATCCTCAGAGTCCTCCTGCTCCGAGAACGACGTGTCTGAGGGCACCAAGTGGCTGTCACTGCAACGCTGCAGCTCCAGCAGCCGCTCCCGCTCTCTCTCCAGTTTGTTACTGCACAGATCCTTTGAGTGACTCAGTTTCAGTTTCTTCTTTTTGGGTGTTCTCATCTTTTTTACTCTCGCTCTCTTCTCACCACAGAAGCTCTCTCTCTCAAAACGCCGCTTCAGTTTTCTCTCCATGTAACTAATCCCATCCTTCTTCCCTCGACAACACTCATTCTATGGGAAAGACATTTTGGCAAGGTTGGAAGTCTGCACCTAACACCCATTATCCTGTTACACATTGCATGATTTTAGGAATAAATACAAGCGCAGTGTTTGACAGTGCTGCATTTTCAGTAGCATGAGATGTGTCAGAGGAGCCAAGGGCAGGGTCAGGCTCCAGGGACAGAACTCGGAGAGAACACCATCCTCATTTCCTGCCTCTGAGCCCACAGCTTCCCCAGCAGCTTCCCTGGAAAGCCTCAACATAGGACAAGAATCAAGTGTTCAAGGCCAGGATGGGACATGGAACAATCTGGTCTAGTTGAAGGTGTCCCTGCCCATGGCAAGGGGTGGAACAAAATGAGTTTTAGGGTCCCTTCCAACCCAACCAGTCTGGGATTCTGCAATTCTATGAAATCAGGACAGAAGCATTTGAAGTACAGAGACTGACCATAAACACATATCTAAATTTCAAAAAGGCATTGGGCCACAAATTGTATTCAATATTTTGTAATTATNCTCAACATAGGACAAGAATCAAGTGTTCAAGGCCAGGATGGGACATGGAACAATCTGGTCTAGTTGAAGGTGTCCCTGCCCATGGCAAGGGGTGGAACAAAATGAGTTTTAGGGTCCCTTCCAAACCAACCAGTCTGGGATTCTCCAATTCTATGAAATCAGGACAGAAGCATTTGAAGTACAGAGACTGACCATAAACACATATCTAAATTTCAAAAAGGCATTGGGCCACAAATTGTATTCAATATTTTGTAATTATTTTTTTATCGACTTCTTGACTCCTTTTGCACAAGGAAAATGTATTTTTGTGGAAGTGCAGCCACACACACACAAACCCTTGTGAAGCCCAAGGGCTGAGGCAGAGCCCTTCCCCAGGGTGCCCCAGCTCAGTTGGACACTTGCCTTCTCACTCGTGGCTGTGCTGGGTGACTTCTGCTCTGGTGGCAGGGCTGGGCTCTGCTTGGTGAACAGGGCCTGGTACAGCTCCTGGATCTCAGGCAAAGACACCTGCAGCAGCTGGGCTTCCATCATCAGCTCATCCAGCTCAGTGCTAATGACTAGTGGGAAAGACAAGGAGACACAGCAGGAATTCTTCAGTGACAAGAACTGCACAGATAATGAAAAAACTTGGGTAGCACAACAAAAAATGGTGAAAGAATTTAAATTTGCAACTGTATTAGCTCTTATCTGCTCCCTCTTGACTGCTCATTTTTAACAGCAGGGTTAAAAGGAAAAGTAAAGGCTTGCAAAGACGTTTCTGCACTGTGGCTCAGCATCCTGCCACGTTCCCATTCCCTGCTGGTCCCAGAATAAGGCACTGCAATAATTCTGGCAAATTCCTCTGCTTCAGGAGCTACAGGAGTGTGACAATCCCCTCACTACCTAATGAGTGGGTAAAATGAACAAACTGAGTGACATCTGTACAGGGAGCCATGAGAGGAGAGGAAGGCAGGCTGAGAGGATGAGCCTGGTGACAAGGTCCTGCTCTATGGTCACCACCCACTGCTGCTACTGGCTCCAAAGCTCATGCAGGGCTCTGAAACAGTCCTGGCTGGGGAGGCCAAAATCTTTGTATAAGTAACAGCTTATTAATACACTACAACTCAAATATGAAAAATAAACATGGTGACACAAAGAACTGCTTTGTTGGATGTGAACTGTAACATTCCACTGAAATGGCTTTTCTAACATTGGTGTGGACTGAGTTGCACAGACATGAAGGTAAGTCTGGACTTGTGTCCCTGGAGCATTATGCATGAGGAGGGAAGAAATTATGAATAATTTCTGTCACAGTCATAAAATGATGCAATTCACAGCCTGTCTGTAAGTCCAACCCACTGAGTCTTAGGTGAGGATGGTGCAGAGCCTGTGCTCAGTGACCCCACCAGAGCAGCCCCATGGGGGCTGGGGCAGCTCCAGTCTCTGACAGCTGGACAGTTGTGCTGCAGCAAAGCTCACATGGAGTCCTGTCCTGTTTTAAATATCCCATGGCTTCCAGCACCACATCCCTGCTGTTCCCATCCCCCTCCTACACTTCCAGTGGCCCCTCCTGTTTCCTTCCTCCTTCTGCAGCTTGGCTGGGGCACAGCCTGGGGGAGCTGTTCTTATGGGAAGAAGCCAGATCTCTTGATTTCTCATCCCAATGTGCCACATCTTTTCATTACATGTGGGAAATTTCTATGCTTGAGAAATGCACCCCTCTGCCAAAGCTGGACACTGAGCTCCAAACAACCACCAGAGCTATGCAGTCACAGGCCTGCTCCTGGTGACCAGGACACCCTCCCTGCCCCACCAAACACAGGAGAAAAAAGGAAGGGGCAGGGGGGAAACCCCTCAAAGCAAAGTGAAGATTACAAACCATGAAGTGGGATGCAGTGCTGTCCTGTAGAGAATGGAGAATGTAAATACACAGTTCTGTTATCCCAGTCATGAGGCATGGAGAATGACATTGCTCCAATTGTCTGTGACACCTAGAAAACAAAACACAGATGATTTCACTAAATGTGGAGTTTGAAATGCAGAATAACTGTGATAGGACCAACACTTGTTTCTCTCACAGCTACTGAAATCTTGTCTCTCACTGCCCTGGTCCAGAAGACTGCAGGGACACACCAACAGCAAATCCTGCACCTCCTGACACTGCCAGGGGCATCTCACCAGGAATCTCCCACAACACCCTCTGCCTCACTAACCTAAGTGCCTGGGCCCCTCACAGAAAATGGCTCTCCTTAATTCCCATTGCTGCTCTCAAGGGAATTTTTCAACCTCACCCACATTCCTCACTTTGGCCAGTGTCAAAGCAGCCCAACTCCAGTGGTTACTGAAGAGCTTCTTGTGGGGAAGTGAGTGGTGAATGAACTCAGATGACAGGGAAAACAGAACTGGGACAGGACAGCCATGGTGAGACACTGGATTCACCAGAAAACCACCTCAAATCCATGGGGACTGAAGTTTCAGCTCACACCTGTGCCAAGGTGGTGCCTGGCCCAGGAGGGTCCCTGGCTCAGTGAGGGACCCAGGCAGAGGCACTGCTCTTCCACTGAGCTTCCCAGGGACCTCTGATTTTGGAAATGTAATCACAGGGACCTGGACTAGCTCAGCCAGGAACACCCTGATTTGGAAGCTTTACTGACTTAAGGTCCCTCAAAAATGGTTACACTGCTCTGGTGGGAGGAACCTCACAGTTCCACACTGAGATAATACTATCATGCAAATAAAACTAAGCTCACTGTTTCAATTTCTGGCTGAAACATCTACTTCTGTTTCCAAAATCTTGGCCAGTTCTTTTCAGCTACACTAGCTGACCTAGCAAAAAATATACAGATATTTTAATTTCTACATCTTGGCTTCCCTGCTTGAAAAATTTGGTCCACGAGCCATTGGCACAGCTGGGTGAATGAGAAGCAGCTGCAACACCCTGTCAGGCATGTGTGGCATGGTTTATGTTTTAACATAAGTGAACACAAAAACAGAAACACAGCCCAACTGTAACTGGACTGGACTAGCAAAACTAAGGTGTTTCAAAATGTAAAAGCAACAAAGTACATTCCATTTTGGCATGTTTCACGTTCTTTATACAGCACAGAACTTTGATTTCTGATATTTTTCTGCATTTGTTATCCCAGGAAAATTCTTTACCTCCTTTCCTTCCTTATGTGTGCTTTTTGCTGAAAGATCTTCACTGAAGAAAGACAAAACTCCCTAGCTACCCCACCTGAAACAGCTGCTGTGGCTAAACCCAGCAATAGGAGCAGAATATTCCGCTTGGGAGGTCTGGTGGAAGTGAGGAGAGGCAGCAAAGGATGAAGACACATTGTTGCAAACAACCTTGTCTGAGAGCCAAGCTGCTAATGCACAGGACAGTTTGTGCCTTCCTCAGTACTTCTCAACACTTAAAACTCCGTTTAAATACTTGTAGCAGCAGAATAGAAAGACCAACTGAATAGTGAGCACTCCAGAAACAGTAACTCAGCAGCTCAGTCATTACTGGTGTCACAGCAGAACACATGAACTGGGAGAGGGGCAAACAGGCTCTTTGGGAGGAATTGTTCCTGGACTCCAGCAGAAGGGAACACGAAGCTGCTGCTGAGGCACACACACATCCTGGCTGAGGGGCACAGCACGACCCAGCTCCTGACAGCTGTAAAGCAGGAACAAACCCTCTGCCGTGTCAGGGTTTGTAGGGAGCTACAGCAGACCCAAACCCAGAGCAGCATCACCCCCCATCCTCACCGACCCTGCGCTCCCAGTGCCAGCGAGCCCAGCCCTGGCCCAGCCTCACCTTGTTTGTCTCTGGCACCTGGCCCGCCAAGGCCTGCCACCTGCTGTACAGTAATCCTGAGCCAACTTTGTCGTGGATGCGTTTTAGATTCCCTGAATACAACATCTGCTGTGCCCTGTGCTGCCAGCTGACAGTTCTCTCGATCATGTAGCGCAGGGCGTCCCCCTCGGGCAGCCGCACGCGGATGCGCTGCAGGGACGCCAGCAGGGGCAGGATCTTCTCCAGCGGCGGCTTCTGCGAGCGGTGACAGTGCGGGCACAGCCACACGCGCGGCCCCGCCGCGGCCCCGGGCACGGGCACGCAGCTGGTGTGGAAGAAGCCCCTGCAGAGCTCGCACTGGATCATGGGGGCAGCCGGCTCCTTCTGGCACAGACACACCTTGAGCTCGGCGTCCTCCTCGCTGGACAGCGCCTTCACCTCGTTGGCCGCTCGCAGGGCACGCAGCGCCTCCATCTCCCTCAGCCGGGCCTCGCCCAGCGTGGCCATCTGCAACAGAGTCAAGGGATGGCATCTCCAAGGGAACGCTGTTACAGGACAGGGTGCCCTCTGTAGCAATGTATTTGCACGAGTTGGGTCATTCTGTGCACCAGCCAAACTCCTTGTAATCTTATCAGAACACCTGTAGTTTTATTACTCAAACCCTCAGGAATTCACCAAGGTCACTGAAGCAAAAGCAAGACTAAAATAAGAATGAAGAGCCTGAGAAACTGAGCATCAGGAATACAAACCTCAGATAAAAGTAAGCTTGACATGATGATAGACTTTAACCATTTAAGTACCTTGAAGAGTGCATGCCAGCCTTGTAGACAAAGCAGAAGATCCAACCAAATAATGCATGATTGCATAAATATGCATCCTAGAATCTATAACTGTAGCTTATTGTAAACAACAAAGTGATTTCTGCATAACCACATTAGTTTGCTGTACAGAAGTCCTTTTCTCCTGCAGCCCCCTGCTCTGTCACCCTGCACACACACCAGTCTCCAGGGCTTTAAACGTTGGAATGAAGCAAGGATGGGGATGTGCAGGGGGCAGCAAACTGGATTGGAGGGGCAGCAGTGGGGATGTGCAGTGGTGTGACTTCAATTCCCTTCCATTTTCCCATGAGGCCCTGAGAGAAAAAGCTTAACCCTTTGTAAAAAAATAGGTCCTAAGCCATTCTCTGTTCACAGCTTTTGTGTTTTGTACTACAAAAACCTGGCCTGCCTTCAAGCAACTCAAATCCTGAAGAAGTGCAAGTTTGGATTGCAGACACTGCTCTGGGAATGTGTCTCTCAACAGTCTGACTCTGGATACTCAGAAAAGCTTTTCACAAATGCAAAGGTACCTCTGACCCTCACTTTGTACATAGTGTTCAGGGCCATGCCCTGACCCATGAACTCGCTCTGATGATTGTGAACAGCAGGTGAAGTTCAGGTGTACCCTGGATGTGCTGTTTACCCTCTCTGCAGATGCTCCTGTTCTTTTTCTCAGGAATCTTTAGCACTAACTCCTATAAAGACAGCAACATATTTTAGTTCCATAAAGGCTGTTCAAACCAGCTGCAACTTATTAATTCTATGCATTTTACAATGTATATAAACATAGCAAGGGGGGGTTTAGAAATATGTACAAAGTGATTTCCTCACACTATGGCCTTCAAGTGTAATTCCTGGACTAAAAATCAGCTTTGGAAAAATGAGACAGCTGTGTCCATGCTGGGCAGAAATGGGACTGGGGCACAGCACATTCCAATGTGCACAGAGGTGCTGAGCTGGGTTGGGAGTCGGGGAAGGTTCTGGTCCCCCTCGTGTGCCAGAAGCAAACCCTGCCACACTGAATGACTTCCCCTTCCTGGGTGCAGCCTCTGGGTCTCCTTAGCCAGGAGTGCTGGAGTCACAGAGGGCTGAGTGTGACCCAGGGCCCAGTCTGACCCCACAGGGCCACAACAGGGCCACTGCTCCAGCTCTGGGGTTCAGACAAGAGAGGCCAACACCAAAGGACTGAAAGTACAAGTTTTAAGTAGCTGCCATAGGTTAAAACTTAAATGTCCCACATCAAGTTACATGCAAACCCCACCCAATGAACCCCTACTGCATCTCATTAGCCACAGGACATCATTACCTGGGCCCAGGTGGAGGCTCTGCACCAGGTCTGATGGAATGAAGCCCTTCCCCACCAGCAACTGAGTCTGCTCCACCCAGAGCAGTGTTTCAGTGACTCCATAACACATCGGGTTTTCTTTAATTATTTGAAGTGTTTGTTTTAATTATAGATGTTGCTGGATTATTGTGTTCTTTGAAAGACGTGGGCAAACTCTATCCCATTTTTAATAAGGTATGGTAGGGGAAAACAGGTCTCCAACTTTGTTTTCCTGTGCTTTGTTCAGCTACAGGCACTGCCTAGCAAACTGTGAGGCTGCTTAATGCACAAAGCAACATGTGTTGTTTCCACTGGAAGCAATTTTGGGAAGTCTGAAGCAAACACAGAAAAGTGCAGACCCAGAAATCCTGCAGAGCAGCACAGCAAGAACAGGGTGTAAGCCACACTCCTGCACAGGATTCAAGGAACTCAGAAGAAATTCCAGCTAGGAAAGACCTGACCACGTACCGCAGACGCAGTGTCCTTGCTTTCAGAGAGCGCCCGCTCCAGGTCGCTCAGTGTCTCCAGCTTATTGCTTTTCTTCTTGCCACTTGGCACTGGCTCCTTCAGCTTCTTCTGCTTCCTCTTCAGACTGAGCATCCCAATGTCACACCAGGGACACAGCACCTGAGGGACAGAACAGCTGTGTCCCACCTGCAGCAGCATTACACCTGCACTGCTCCTAAATGCACCTTCCCGCCTGGATGCTGTCACAGGCAAGTGGTGAGAACTAGGGTTCCATCAAAGTTCTGAATGATTAGGATGAGGTTATCTGGAAGGTATGGAGAGCTGGAAAGTTGGAACTTCAGTTTTGTAAAATGGCCAGACACAAACAACACTTGTCTTTCTCCCAGGGTTGCTGGGAGAGAGAGAGAGAGAGGGAGGCAGGGAGGGAGACAGCCGATGTGCTGAACAGCCTCCATGGGACTGACACTGCAAACCCTGGGAAAGAGCAGCAGTTCCAGAGGCTGCCTTACATTCCTGTGTGTCCTGATAGGAGGAGGCTCAGAGAGCCTCAGTGCTGTCAGAGTGTACATTGCTCAAGGACTGCAGGTGTGACACAGTCACAGCTCTAGAGGGGCAGCAAACACAGCCCCAGCCTCACCCCAGCACACCTGATCCTGAGGAGGATGCAGCAGGTAGGAAGCTGCAGCTCAGCCTGACACACTGGAGTTAATCCAGTGCCACAGATGAGTCAGTATGTCCATATTCATATAGAAAACGCCAGTCACTGGCACTGCATGCTCTTGTTAGCCATGGATTAAGATGAATAGAGAAAACATGGCTAAATCTTAAGCCTTTCAGAAGTTTAAAACTATTATTAGAAGTATAGGTCACTAACAAAAGCTGTTATTAAAACAGTTCATGTAATCCTAAAGCAATTCTGCAAATATAGTTAATATTTACTGCTCCCTCCTGGGTGCACACCGAGTCCCTGAGCAGGACTGAGCGGGCTCATCCCCAATCCACACCCCTCACCTCCAGAAGGGAGTACGGAGAGTTCTCGCACAGGAACGTGTTTGCTGCACACTCCTTCCACGCCTGCACTTCAGCCACCAGGGCCTCCAGCCTGGGCAGGTAATCCAGGTGCACTGGGATGGATCTGCCTCTCGTGACAAGCTCCGCCAGCGTGTCCAGCACGGGCACACGGCCCCCAACCTGCCGGGTTGGAAATGGGGAGATGCTGGGTGCACCCACAACACAGCACTGCCCAAGCCACAGAGTCACCCAAGAAATTCAGGGCAGAGCTTGTAAAAATTAATTTGATGCTCAGACATCTCAGTGACATGACTAAACCAACATTTGTGCTGCTCGTGCATTTAGTCATTGACTAGCAGACAAAACAACACATTTGGAGGCTGGAAGCAGGAATACACTTGTCAAATGACCCTTGAAAAAGAAATCAGAACAAGACCAGAGACTGCCAACAATATAAGCAGCCTCCGAGTCTCACACTGCATTCACAGCAGAAAATCAAAATAATTCTGAAATCAAAATAATACAGTTGTTAACATTGAAAAAAAGATCTCCAAGGTCAACTTCAGTCATTAATCCAGCACTGCCAAAGCCACCACTAAACCATGTCCCCAAGTGTCACATCCACATAACTTTTAAACCCCTCCAGAGATGGTGACTCTACCCTGGGCAGGGTGTGCCAGGGCCTTACCACTCCTTTCAGTGAAGAAACTTTCCCCAACATCCAACCTAAACCTCCCTAGGTGCAACTTGTGGCAATTTCCTCTCATCCTGTCCCTTGTTCCCTGGAAAGAACTCTGATCCCCCTGGCTCCAGCCTCCTTTCAGGTACTGTAGGGAGCTGCAGCACCAGAAGACAAGTTTAACCCAGGCTGTGCCAGGCCAAGAGTGAGAACCAGCTCCAGTACGCCATGTTCTACCCAGGAGCCAGCTCCAGCTATTCCCTTGGCAGCCCATGCCTCAGGCAATGCAGGTACCACACCCAGAGGTAAAGCAGCACAAGAGGTAATTCCAGAGGTAATTTCTAGAACCAGCAGTTGATGTGGGACTGGAGAACTATTCATCAAAAACAACCCCAACACCTCTAGCAACTTCAAAGTCCTGATGTCAAGAACTTCCTGCAAGTCACAGTGACTGCAGGCATTTAATAAAACCTTCACAGAACTGAAGCAAAAATTCTTGGCACAGACAGAACTAGTTATCCCATATTCAGGAGACAAAGAAATTAGCAAATGCCAAGAAAAAAAAAATCACTCTAGTTCTTTCAAGACCGTTCTCAAACAAAAGTTAGCATTACATGAATTTTATTCCTTCAAAATATTTTAATCCAGGAAAATTAGTTTTTTAAATAAAAGCTCAAAAGAAGTTATTAAAAGCCCAGCTTAGGCCAGAGGGGCCTGGACATACCCCCAAGTTAGATTACAGCTCACTTTATAGAAAAAAAAAAATAAGAGGACAAATGAAAGTATTTGGCCAATTTATACCAAAATGTGAAAATCAGGCTATCCCAATGCCACCCTGGTCTGGGCAGTCCCACTGACCACTGGCTTGAGCACTTGCAAGGCTGAGCCAGGAACTACTTCTGTATCACTACTCTGTACCTCAGTGTAGTACAGAAAAATGTGATTCATAGGGAGTTGTTACTGAGCGACGGTGCAAAAGTGACCTTAAGGTTAAGTTCCATAATGCAGTGACTTTTTAACTTCAGATTTTTGGTAATAGCTGTTTTACAGGTTTTATTGCAGGCAGTTAGTTGCAAAGGTGAAGGAACAGAAGCAAGAATCAGGGCAGTGAGTGTAGCAGCTCCATGGCTGAGGTAACCAATGTCCCAGAGCGGTGCTCCCAATCAGAGTGACACCAGAGCCCTGGAGCACACACGGGGTGTTGGGATGGCTCTGCTGACAAGAGCAGGGTCATTGGCCCTCCCCAGCAGCCAGGCTCACATACCTGCAGAGCCTCCACTTCCTGCAGCCAGTCCTTGGCCTTCTGCACAGCATCCTTCAGAGCTGCTCCATTTGGGAGGTAGGCTGGGATCTCCTCCAGTTCCTTCACTGCTGCTGCCAGGCTGCTCAGGGACTGCCGGGGCCTGGGGGAACACAGCAGCCCAGATGTGAGATGCTGCTTACAGGGGGGGCTCTTCCACTCACCTGGGTTACGAAAATCAGAGGGCCACACCAACTGATGATGTTACATTCAGTACTGGCTGCACCCAGCAGAGCTGGGGTGTCAGGAGCAGGGGAGGTTTAGAAATGTCTGTTTGCTTACTCTAGACGCCTACTGGAAATATTCTCACGTTTGGACTTAAGGAAGATTTACCTTTTGTTAACTTTTTGATGACAAACACCAAACCCCAGACCAGCACCACCTGAGAGATGCATTAGAAGGTTAAAACCCTGAAATTGGCTTTTCTGTATTTCCCAGTTTGATTTTGAGGTTTTAGAGAGGTACAAACAGAACACAGCTCCCTATCAAATGTTAAACCCAAACTTAGTAATGTGCTATATGAAGTTGTCTTAAAACACTGTTGTTAGTAGTGGGTAAGAAATGTTCCGATACTCCAACTATGACAAAAATTAAAATAGACAGGAAACTTGAGGGAAAGAAACATAGCACACAAGTTCGTGCCACATTCCTAATTTTTAAATACACTGTGCTGTTCCCTATTTTACTTTATAAATCAGAAGGTAAAAACCACAAGAAAACTTTTCTTAGTAAGGATGTATTTGGCTTATTTCCTTCTTCCCTGCACCAATTAATCTAGAAACATCTCTTCCTTGTTAGTTAGAAATAATCCTACATGGACCTCTATGAAGTTTTACCTGCTGGTGGTACCTTGTAGTAATGTATTTACACGAGTTGAGTCATTCTGTGTATTAGCTAAACAATTGTAATTTTATCAGAACACTTGTAGTTTTGTTATTCAAACCCTTAAGAATTCACTAAAGCCACTGAAGTAAAAGCAGGACTAAAGTAAGAATGAAAAGCCTGAGAAGCATCAAGAACGCAAACTTCAGATAAAAGTGAGCTCGACGTGATAATGGACTTTGACTAATTAGGTACTTTGAAGGGTGTGTGCCAGCCTCGTGGCCAAAGCAGAAGATCCAATCAAATAATGCGTGAATATGCATCCTAAAATCTGTAACTGTTGCTTATTGTAATAATAAAATAGCTTCTACATAACCACATTAGTTTGCTGTATAGAAGTCCTTTTCTCCTGCAGTACCTATCTGAGCTTGATTTGAACACGTGTGCTCTACCCTTAAACAGGGAAGGGGAAAGGTGGAGAAGGAATAAGCATCTTAAACGCCTTCTCCCTGTGGCACAAGGAGACTTTACACAAGATGGTTGAGCAACACAAACACTGCAAGGCAATCCCTGACACCTGAAACTGCTCCACTCCCTGTGGGAAATCAGGGTACCCCTTTGGGGAGTCCCTGGGTGTTCAAGACCCTGAGGATCTTGAGACAGAGCCAAAAGAGCCAAAAATACCTATTCCTTTGATTTAACACCCTGGAAAACACTGCCACACTTGAAAGAGGAAAAGAAATCCACGTGGGTTTGATTGGTATGATTTTTGTTAGCTCAAAGGGTGAAAAAATAGAATTTTTAGATTTTACTATATAGATATAATGGGGCAAAGATGGAGGAATCAGGGTGTGCTTTTGTCTTTTTCCTGCTTCTTCTTCCCCTCCATCTTTGCAGAGGTGGTGGCCTTTTCTTGACTGGATTCTGGTGAGATTTCACTGAGATGGGTCATAGTTATTGGTACTTAGAGAAAAACATTGCTAACGTAGTTTAGATTATAAAAGTTCAGGTGCCATTGTAGGAGGGGCAGATTCTGCTTTTCTGTCTGCCTGCAAACATCACACTGGACTGAGAGAACTTTTAAGATAAGAAAATAATAAATAACTCTGCAAAGCAACTGCATGGCCTCCGACGCTCCTTTGAACTCCATCATCAATTCTAAGGGTGCAAAAAACACCAGAAATCCTGAGAATCCCCCTCCTCCAGGAGTCAGGGCACTGCCACCTGAAACAACTCACAGAACTACAAAACACAACGGCGAGCTTCAGCTCTACCTGGCCTTTATCAGGTTCCTGGCTTTGTCATCCCAGTGCTCGGACACGGTGAGGAGCTCCTGCAGCTTGGCCATGGCCTTCTCCACGGCAGGGTAGGGCGCCAGCCCCACACCCGAGTCTATGAGGCGCCTCATGTCGTCCAGGGTGAGGGAGGCGTGCTCAGAGCAGGCCAGCTGCACGTCCTCCAGCCAGCGCGCCTGCTCCAGCCGCGTGCGCAGCTCTGCCAGCTGCGGCAGCTCCACGTCAAAGTCAAAGCTGACGTCCAGCAGCTCCTGCAGCTCTGCAGCACTGGGCATCTCTTCGGAAAGGAGCTTCTGGCTTTGCTGTTGGAAAGCTTCCACGCGGTCGAGGAGATCCTGGAATACATAAATGCAAAAATAAATCAGACAAAAGTCCTCTGCCAAGTCACTTAACTAACTTAACTAACCCATGGTAGCAAAGGGTTAATAATGGGAGCACAGGCTCCTGGCAAACCCCCACTGCAGTGCACACAGTGCATGTGGCAAATTATCCTGAGGGCTGAAACACTATAGTAGTGTCCCTAGCACACAGTGCTGCCTCATAGGTAAGGTGGCCACAAGCTGGGGTATCCCAGAACAAGGCAGTCCCAGTGCCAGAGGTGTCACAAAGAGGCTCAAAAGAACAGAAAGGATGTGAAGGGAAATTGAGCATTCCATGGGTGCTGCTGTCTGGCTTTGTTTTGGAATGGTTCAGGCAGCTGAGGAACAGCAAAGTGAGGATTATCAAAGGCTTTGCAAAACACTGAGAAGGGCCCAGAGGTACTGGGGTTCATTTCTGCTGCACTAATAAGGCTTTTGAGCTGCACCCTACAGTCCCAGTGAGCCACAGGCATTTTACTCTCTCATGCAGGGCAACACCTTCTCTCTCTCCATGCACTCAGCAGCTCATTACCCCAAAAGGTATTGCTGGGGCTGTCTGCACTTTCCCCAGGATAAAGGACAGTCATCCAGACCAATCCCACAGAGAAAGTTGGGAGTGTTCTGTATGGAGCACTGTGTACTCCAAGTACTGCCCGAAATGCTGCTCCTACAGGAACTTCTTCCCCCACAGCTGACACCTTGGCATTTTGCCAGTGAGGCTGTCTCCCAAGGTGGGCAACCTCCTCCAGCATGGAATAAAACATTTTTTAGAGATAGACTGAATTGTGATTCCATCTCCAGTAATGTTGGTCATTTATATTAACAGCCTAAATTGCACAATGACATATAATTGAGGCTTGTTGAGGATGATACAAAGGAACACTCTGACCATATGTGTTTGTTATTTCCCTGATCAGGAGTGCCAGATGGAGAGGAACTGTTTGCATGTCTGGCATTTCCAAAATTCTGCTTTTCAACCAGCAAGAAAAACTTCACAGCGTCAGTGCTATAAACAAATAACTGTAAATAGGACTGCATCAAATCTGATCCACACACTGTAGGGCAGATACAGCTTCCAAAGCAGCAGTCACAGCTGAATTGATCTGGTTTATTCCCATTCATTTACATGGCACCATCTGGTGTGTCAGTGTTGGGTGGATGCTTTAGGGACAGTTCAAGAGCTGGACATGGCATCTCCTGGTTTCAAGTGTCACAAATATGCAAAGCCCTTCTCCTTTAAGGCAGGAATTGCAGCTGCACAGAATTTTTTTTATTGCCTCTCAGTGTGATTTGGAACATTTTGGCAAATTCTGAAACAAGATTTTGAATTACTTTCAGTTTGCCTGAGCACTCATCATCAGGGAGCACAGAACCAGCACAGCTGGTGATCGTGGGATTCACAGTGACCTGACTCCTGCCAGCAGCAGGTTCTCTGCTAGAGAGAGGATTTGGCCAGCCTGGACTGGGTTTGGCTGGAGTTACCTGTGGGGTTCCCTGGAATGTGGGTTGAGAGTACAAAGAGGGATCTAATTACAAGACTGAGAAAGCTGATTCTGGATTAACAAAGCAGGAAAGTGGTAAGAATGAGAGAGCTGTCCCTCAGAACACTGGGCAGTTTGAATGTTTTCACCTTGACCTGGCTTTGCTCATAAGAGCAGACCAGTTAACTGACCCCAAACTCTTAACCTGTAGTTACCCAGATCATCCTGCTCCTTCTCCTAAAATCCTTCATACAACATGAATGGTTTGATTTGCCTGTGCAGTATAAAACTGCTGACCACGAACAGCAGCCGGTCAGAGCTCCTTTCTTCAGCATCCCATGTGCACAAGCCACCCCAGCCTGCCAGTGCCCAGGTATTAATTCTTGGAGCAAACAGTGAGATAGGAAATGAAGGCTCTGTAAGAGCTCCCCCAGGTTACCTTCAGCAGTGGTGTCTGGCTGAGGACACAGGGCAGGGCATAGAGCTGCCTGACGAACAGCCGCAGCTCGTTCACCGTCAGCTGGTTCTGACACTTCCCTCCCCCGGAGCGGTACCTGCAACGACACCCGACAGCTTCCTGCTCATCACTGAAAAATACACACCAAAACACTCAGCTTCCAGGCAGGATGGAGCAACCTGGTCTAGTGGAAGGTGTCCCTGCTTTAAGGTCCCTTCCGACCCAAACCATTCTGTGATTTTTTGGTTCCCTGACATCTGGTTATGATTTTATGTCAGTCAGGCCTTCTTCAGGAATAGCAGAATGTTCACAAGCATCCAAGCAGCCAGGGCTCACACACGTGGGAAACCTCAGTCTGCTACTGCAGAATGAGCTGTCATTGAAACAATCATAATAAATAGGATTCTGGAACAACTACTCAGCCTTGCAAGGGCACTGCTTTTTATGGAATAAAATTAAGCTTTTTTTTCCAGAACACAAAGCAACTGTGGATAAACTATTCAGTTATGTTGCAGTAGCTATTGTAGTCAGCTCTGCCCATGCCAACACCAAAAGAGAACAAATCCCAGTTCTGAATGGGTTTTATATTGACAGGTTGTGTAGGCACTTCTGAAAAATCCTCTCTACACTGAAATCAGCATTTTTATTTTTATCTAAAAGCTTTGTATCAAATGAGCGGCTTATAAGTGTTAACAAATTGCCCTAAATTAAAAGCCTCTCTAAACTCAAGCCAGTATTAACAAGGTCTGAGAACCCTGAACAGAAAAGGAAAGAGATCCCTTACAATGCTGGCTCCAATTGAATCCACACTGTGTTTTTATACAAAAGAGGAGAACAGCCCAGCAGGATATGCCAGTATGACTGGAATGTGAACACTATAAAATAAATTTTAATTTACCATTCTGTGTTAAAAATAGGTATTTTTAACAGATGCACAGCATCACATTGTGAGTTCCAAACCCCACAGTCAGATGAAGAAAAAAATTAATTCAAAGCCTCAGGTACAACACAGATTTCTTTACAGGCTGCTTTGTTCTACTGATTTTTGAGTAAACTCCACAGTGTGTCCCAAGAAAAAACACAAGTTTGTAAATACTTAAATATTTATATACATACACATATCTAAATGGCAAAGCTGTCACAAGATGTTTTTGAAAACCAGAAATTACATGAGCCTAAGAAAAACCATTGACAGAAGCCAAACCCATGTCCATCCAGGGTTATTAATCACAAAGGTCTCCAAGCACAAATTCTCAGAGACTCTAAGGAACAGAACAGGTTTCAGAAGACCTAGAGAAGGAAGGGGATAGACAGGAAATAAATGGAAGCAGGGCAGGAACACTGTAGCCTTCCAGTGGCAGCAGAACAAAGGCCACACTGTGCTCTGGTCCCATTCAGATGTTCACAGAACATCTCCAACCCAGCATCTCTGAGGGTTTAATCCCCCAGCACCAAGAGAACCAGAGGAAAAAGGGATGTACAGCCCATTTTGCATCTCTTCAGGTCCTGCAGAGGAGCTGGTGAGCAAGAGTCACAGGATTTACTATGATTTATTACCTCCTGTCCTAATCTTCTCCCCATGAACTGCTGTGTTCACTGTACTGGAGGAGATCCCCCAGTGTCACTGACTGCTGTGACTGACAGGGATTATTTTCCTACAGGAGACAAATCTGCTGCATGACTCTTCCAAACTCGGGATCAGACCTAAATGCTCAATCCACAATTGAAAATTTGCCAAAAACGCAAACCAAGTTTCAGGCAGAATCCAAAATCCTTCCTAACCAACACCTAGCATTGGGTGTTATGGAGGTTGTCAAGCATCCTGCAGATGTGAGCTTCAGGCATATGAATCTGCATGTGTTAAGATTTTAAGCAGATAATTCTCTTTTTTTTATATCTTCCTTCAAAAGTTGTGAGCATTCCCCACACTTCAACCTTGTAAGAAAAAAATTATCAAGTAACACAGGTTTCAAAACTCCTAAAAATTATGAAGACACAAAACTGGACTTTTCCCAGAAACATGACAAAACAGATCTATGAAAAAATTGTGAGAGAAGGACTAAAACCTCTTCTAGAGCAAATAAGAATCTTAATGCAAGCACTGCCTTGACACTGTGTACAGCAGCAGCACAGGGTCAATTATCCACCACAGTCTGGGATGCTGAAGGAGCTGGCAGGCCCAGCTGTGAGGCTGAGAGCCTCTCATGGTGACAAAAGAACAGACCTAGTCAAGGAAATGAAGATAAAAATTGCTCCCAGCTCTTCCCAAGCCAAACAAAGTCAGGGACACATTCAGTGCAGGAAGGACTCATCTGGCACAGAGGAGTTGGGAAGGGTCTGGCTACTGATCCAGTTCAGCACTGGGAGACCTGAACAAGCACCAGGGATAGGAGAACAGACTGGGGATGCCAGTAGGAGAGATGGCACAACACCAAATGGAGGAGGAGATCAGAAGTGGACAAGTCCTTTGATGGTGGTGAAGTTCCCCATCTGGCAGAAGTCATGCCTATGGGAGTGCTGAACTTCTCATTCCCTGTTGCAGTATTTTTATGTTGGTGTGACAGAGGCTTCATCCTACTGTGTGTGCAAGACAGCAAAAGTGAATTTTCATCAAGTTCCTACTACAAAAGGTTCCAGAGGGAACACCAGGAAGGAAGACAAGAATCATGTCTAAATGTGACAGCAGAATATTCTACCCCCAAAGTCCTTCCAAGCCAGTCTTCAGAGTACTGCAAGAGTGCAGGAGTGATGAGCTCCACAAGCCCTGCTGAGGCAGGTGACATGCAGGAACCACACATGTGCACTTCTACCAGCACAAAAAGCAACTGCTCCAATAGACACCACGTTGCTCAAAGCAGCAGAAATGGGTGAAAATTCTTCAAATGGGACAAATGACAAGCAATTTTTTCTGAAGTACTTCACACTTAAGACTGGTGGACATGAGGCATACTGCTCTCCACATACATAAAGCCAACATTTTCTTAGAAACCACCATCCTGCCAGGCTCAGTGGGCCCATGGTGAGTCTGGGTGCCCTAATCAATTGCTTTAAGCTGAAGGAGGGCAGAATTAGATGGGATACTGGGAAGGAGTTGTTCCCTGAGGCTGGTGAGGCCCTGGCACAGGGTGTCCAGAGGAGCTGCAGCTGTCCCATCCCTGGAAGTGTCCAAGGCCAGGTTGGACAGGGCTTGGAGCAACCTGGGATAGTGGAAGATGTCCTTGCCCATGGCAGGGGGGTGGAACTGGATGAGCTTTAACTTCACAACAGTCTGGGATCTATGGGTGAAGAATGACACAACAGAAGTTGGTAATTTGTGACTCCTGAGGGCTCTTACATCAATACAGGCACAACTAGACTTGTGCAATGAGGAGAACTGGCCCTAGCCTTCTGTTCTGTCTCTTTTCAGCTTATTTCAGACATGGAGTGCCAGCAGGACCAGGCAGACAATTCATAAAGAACAGTGCCCTACTTCAAATCCCTTGAGCAAATAACCTGTCTAAAAAGATTCAATGCAAAGAGCAGGTATTTTTTCAGAGCTCTCATACAACATTCCCACCAGCAGCAGCTCTGGGAGTTAAGGCACTTTGTTTTTCCACAACACAGAGGATAATGAATACAACAACACCTGCATTGTGGACAGATTTACAATGCTCACAGCACGAAGACAAGGCCACTGTTTCTTGCTGAGTGTTACTTGTTTTCTGGACATAGCACACAATTTTTTCTTTTCAGGGAAAACTGGAATGAATTTACAGATTAACTGTCAAACACAGAGGAAGAAGAGACTTGAAAACTCAGGATGTTTAACTTATTACACACAGTAAAGCTGAACCTCCCTGTCAAAGATGAGATTCTTCTAATTTTTAAGTCTCACAGAGCACTTACATCCATCACTGGCCACTGACATCCATCTCTGGTGTCCCAGTTTTGCTGCAGACATGGAGTGGCACTTACCTGGTCTGTCTCTTGCCATTCAGCAGCTGCTGGGCCACTGAGGCACATTTGTCTGCATCCTGTGTCACCAGCCGGAGGTGTCGCAGCAGGTCATTGTCTGGGAACTTCTTCATTTCTGATTCTTCTATCAAAGCTTTAAAGCTGATGAGACCTGTTGGGAAAGACACTGAGTTAAGACATCTCCCTTTGTGATGGATTTTCCATGGTAAGGCTTAGAAACACAACACATTCAATGTATTTCTATTTCTACTTCAGTTACATTTTGTGTCAAAGTGATTTACAGTCTTGTCACACAGAGACAGCTTAGCATCATTTCTGGTACCATAACTAAAATATTTACTTAAAAACATGAAGTGATAAACGATTTCTTTCGATTGTCACGTAAGAAAAATGTCACTACAGTTCGGAAACTAAAACTGAAAGAACACTCCTTTGAAATGATGTGCTACAGGCAGTAGGGAAGATCCTCACTTTTTTTGTTGCTGATCTTTGCCTCCAGGGCCTCGTTGACGTTGGAAGCCCACTCGTTGTAGGACTCAGCGCGCATCTTGAGCGCGTCCATCATCGGGTACAGCTCCTCCAGGGTGTAGCGGTACCTGCGGGCAGCACACGACTCAAACCTCCTGCAACACTGCAAGCAGCACCAACAGGGTGGATGTGCACCAACATGAGGAGCCACGTTGGATGGGGCTTGGAGCAAGGGTCCTTCTTACCCTTTGTGGGCTTCACTTAATGAAACTCAACCTGGATTATTTGCCTGGGAGAATTCCTCCAGCTGGACTGGAAGGTTCAGTTATGTGGAGCTGCTGGATTTATTCAGGGGTTTTTTCCTGCCCCTGTCTGGTGCGTCCCAGGGGAAGCAGCACAGCAGGGGTAGGTGGTGATGCAGGGAAGGTGTTGGAATGGTGTGTTCACCCTCCTGGCACAGACCCAGCAGTTCTGGCTCCAAACCTCAGCCATGACTGATTTAATTACTCTAAGCACTCTAATTTAAATTGGAAGTTTTTTAAAAAAGGATGTTCAAACATCTTTAATTACATTAAAAATACCCTGTGTGGTGTCTGGGCATTACATTGTCACCTGAATAGCACAGGTTGTGCAGGGAAAGAGCTCCCAGCTGAAACCCAGCACTTTGGCCAGAATGGGCTCTCAGGGATCCTGTGCCAATGTCAGGGTGTGCTCCTGGCCTGCCCCAGCTCCTGTTTGCTCAGGGAGCACAGCATTCCATGGCACAGCACAGGGAGTTCCTGCAGGGATGTGCAGCAAGGCTCTGGAACATTCCCTGCAGTGCCCATGGAAACGTGCAGCCACTGGGGCATTTCCCACTGCTTCTCTCCTGGCCAGACCTTCAAACAAACATCAGCAGTGAGGTTTAAACCCCAAAAAATCAATTTATGCTGGGTTCTGTCACCTGCTGTAACTCTGCACTAACTCCTGCCCTACAACTGGTGTTTTTGATGGGGAGGAGCTCAGTGCTCATGGGATGTGGGCTGGAAAACCCCCTGGAAGGTGTCCCTGCCCATGGCATGGAATGAGATGACCTTTAAGGTCCCTTCCAGACCAAACCATTTGGTAATTCTAAGATGTGTTGGTCCACACAATAGAGAAATTAGCTTCTGTGCACTCAGGGTTACACAATTAAGACCTTACAACCACACCATGTTCCTTTTGAGATAATTTCCATGTTGTAATTGCTTCAAAAGGCAATTTCTATGGGACAGTTAAGGAATTGTGACACTGTCTTAGAGCAAGCTACATTCATGTAGGACAAAAGATGTACTGAACAGCACAGGAAAGTTAACAATGGGAAGGAAATCCCCAAAAAGCAAAACAATACTCCTTGACAAGGACTGGATCTAAGGGACAATGACCTGATTGCTATAAATAAAAATGCAAACTAACTTAGCCAGCAACTTTTGCCATTATAGAGCAAGAAGAGCTGAATGCTGAAGAGGCTTTGTGTGTGAGCACAAAACAGTCCCATTGTTGTGGGGCCACTGGATTTGAAAGAACTGAAACATAAAGAGAGACCAGCCCCACTGGCAGCAGAGATTACCAAACCACAGAATCTACACAGACAATACTATTTCCAGATCATGGTGTCAGTTACTACCTCAAGCTTACCCCAGTTTGTATTTGTAGGTGGGACAGGAGCAAAGGTCCTCAACGTGGTACAAGCACACCAACAAGCCAGGTTTGCAGGGACAATAAACTGCTGACATGAAGCAGGTGGTTTTACACTTCAGGCATTGTCGCTCATCATCAGGGAACAGCTCAAACGTCACCCTCTCTGAGTCAGTCACTCCCTGCAAGAGTGTCACATCAAAGCCTAATGAAGAAGTGACTGCTACCAAAAGGAGACTATTCCAAGCTAAAACACCACAAGGTAAATTTATCAAGAGAGTAATGGAGTTTAGATATAAGATATTCAACCCAGGTAGAAAGAAATCTCGGTTACTGAAAAAAAATCAGCTTTTCTGAGCACATGACTGGAAGTACAAAGGTTACCTTAAAAGTGACATTCTGAACAACATTAAAGGGCAGGTATACTAAAATAAGGTGCACGATCAATGATTCTTTACCCAGGTGGTCCTCTGACATCCACAATTTAGCAAGGGACTAGGTACCTCTAAGCCTCTGACAACCCAGTACAAGAACCAGCATGTTCTCACATCACTATTTCAACTGTTACTTCATTCATTATAATGAATTCCATCCCTCCAAGTGTTCAAGGCCAGGTTGGATAGGGCTGGGAACAACTTGTTCTAGTGGAAAGTGTCCCTGCCCGTGGCAGGGGATGGAACGAGACGATCTTTAAATCCCCTTCCCACCCAAACCATTATTTCCTCCAACTCACCAGTTTATCAACCTTCTCACGCAGCCTCTTCTCCTCTTCAATCATAATAGCCATGTCTTTCTGGACTGTAGATGCCACCACGACGTCCAGCACATCTGCTTTGGAAGCCATTTTACAGATCATCTCATCATGGGAGAAGACGCAGTAGCGGTTGAGCAGCCGGTAATGCTCCACGCACTGCCGGCCCAGGGGCAGCTGCGGGCAGACATGGCATCAGCAGGGGCAGCAAGGTACTCACTCTGTGTGCCACCAACCAAACACTGCCCCAGGAAAGGCAAATCCTTCCAGCAACAATATTCAGGGTGTAAAACTGAGAAATTGAGATCCACAAGCTGTGCACACTGGAATACTTATGGCTCTTTCCCAGGGGATTCTATGGGTATGAGCTGTGTAGCTGAGGGAGGTGCCCTCTCTAGTAGAGGTTGGAATTGAGGGCTACTAAATCACTAAACCACGGTGGGCTCAGGAAGATTCAAGATGAAAATGCACTGAGGCCAAGGACACATCAAAAGGACAAGTACATAAGCCTGGCCTGTTCCCACCACCCCAGGGATGCCCCATCCCAGGCAGGTGCAGGACACCCTGGGCCTTCTCCCTGCTGACATGAACTGTGCTGGCTCAGGGAGCACTGATGTCACTAACTGGCTGCAGGCAGAGCACACAGCTCATCCTGAGCTGGGCAGGTCACTCAGCTCTATTTTAAGGCCAGGCAGACAGGGATGTTTAGAGTACAACGAGGTTATGTGTTGGGTCCAGCGTGAAACTCAAGGAATGACAAGAGGAAAAACCAAACCAAATCAACTGACACGTGAGCACAGCCATGTGCAGAAAGCTTTCTTGCAATATTAGTCAACTCCCTCTTCTAAGTAATGTTTTTTACATCTAGCAATGTTTTAGTTGTCCTACACTTATGAATAGCCAAGACCTTTTGGGAGGGAAAAAAAAAATCACTAGAGAATTTGAAATATCAGAAGCTTCAAAAAGTCTTCGTGAGATCAGACGGCACTGTGTGTCTGAGTCATTTGCTGTGAAGGTAAAATTACTTTTAACTTAGGAGCAACTGTCCTCCCTTTGTGTTTATTTTAAAAACGACAAAGATCTTATTTAGTAACTCTAACCTAATAATTGTAATGTGTGCCCTTCTCTGCTGGTTCAGTGAGTTGAGTGAAGCTTACTGGGAATGATGCACTGCTCTGTAAACCTTCCATTGGAACTTGAGAACTTTCTGCTCTTTTCTCATTAAGGTGTTCTTCCCTAAAACCTATAGCACCTCTTCCACCTAAGAGGATGTTCTCACATGAGATGCAATTCCTATTTTTTTTCCCCCCACAGGAGGAGTATTGGTGTCTTTAACTGTTAATTATGTGCTACATGTATCAAGTGACTTTATCACAGAAGCTAAAGCAGAAAAGATACCAAAATTGGATTTGGCTTCTAGTTGCAGAAAGCACCTCTTAGAGAATTCCCAGTGCAATAAACTGAGAAATTTCATTCCAGCCTTTGATTTGAGATGGAATTTGGGGACATAAAAATGAGCAAACTCTAGCAGCACTGGTGCATCTCATTCATATTCCAGGTATGCATGGGACTGTGCCTCCCTCCTGCTGCAAAAGCTACATCAGCCCTGATCCATAATTCCAAAGCAAATCTTCAGAACCAGAGGAAGCCCAAGTTCAGTGCATGACAAACTGCTCCAGCAAACACCACGCTGCCAGTAACAGGCTCCTTCTGATCTGTGGCCAAGATCTGTGCATCAGCAATAAATCAAAGCTGTTCACCAGCTAGGAACAGCTTTGGAACTGCTCACCTAGGGAAAAACTGGTTTGGAACATACCCAGTCCACGGTGCAGAAGTTCACAGCCTCAGCAAAGTTGAAGCCCTGGTTGAAGCCGCTGTGGTAAGCTCTGGGAAAGGTGATCACAAACTCCCCAGCACACTGGTTGGTTCTGTACACCTGGGGGGACAGACAGGCCAGTGTCAGCTCACACCCCAACACAGCTGCTGGCTGCAAGGAGAACATGGATTTCCAACTTGCAGTAACTTCTGGAGGACTTCCGATAGTTTCAAACCATAAGCCCAGGAATTACAACTAGCAGCTGATAAAGTGCCACATAAAACCCCCAAAAGCCAAGGGTTCCACTCAGCCACACCCCACTTTAACAGTTCTAGGTGGGCTGCCTGGGTCTTTTGTGCTCCTCACACCTCAGGGCTAGGGTCAACACAGATCGAGGAAGCCCCAATGTGCAGCTGAAGGGGAAGAAAAATTTGGAACCTTAACATTCATATTATTATTCATCTAAGACTGTTGGGGCTATACAGTCATCATGAAAGCAGGCAGGTCTTCCTGCATCCTTCCATTTTGGAGGCTACTGTAGGAGACACCACAAATTTTGCTACTTTTTCCAGATTTTCCTTTAAGTCCCAAGGTCAGCTCATCAAAAGCCAATTAAGTTGTAAAGGGACATAATTCCCATGAATAATCTAGTATGGAATAAGATGAAATCTGATGAAAAAATGTTTTTTAAATACCTAAGGACTTATCCAGGAAAAATAAGAGAATGTGGATGACAAATAGAGGAAGAATGGGGTTTGACAGAAACTCTATATCAAAAAAACAGTGTCTGACTGAACAGACATACAAGAGCTCCTGCCATTGTTCCAAAGGTAAAGCCTAAACCTTACAGCTGAGATACAGAAATAGAAATATGCAAGATGGATCTCCAGAGAAGAGTCTGCCAGTTGATTCCCAAGGCAACAATTCCATTGCCCATCTGTTCACACTGGCACATTATAGTGGCTAAAGAAGATGCAACACACATGGAAACCACCACAGCACCTCTGTAATACAAGTGGCTTCAATTATCAGCTTTAAGGAGTGTTCCAATCAAAGAGGGTTGGGTTGGGGGAGTAGCACAGGAGTCTGACACATACAGGCACCCCGTGGGCCATCAAAGTGTTCGGGTTCATTATGGTGACAAGTTGGTGCAAGAGATCTGGCTGGGACTCAAATAGCTCTGGAGCAAGTTTCTTCATTACATCCTCCAGCTGCTCAGCTGCGTACCCTGGGGCTCCATACCACGTTTTAGGCTCCCCCCTGCAAGATTATTAAAAAAAGTTAAATATAAGCAAACTTTAAGTTACATTTGTAGTCTTCTGCTTTAAAATACACCATGTCAAAGGAAGGGCATATCACCAGGAAGGAATGCAGAGGTTCTGTACCTTCCTGAATCTTCGCGTTTTTACTCAGATCCCTCTTCTCCAGACCTGCCTACACTTCTGAGCAGGTACTTCAAATATTGTGAGGGAGGGAAAAAAAAAATCTGAAGAAGTCCTCAGTGAAGTTCTGCTGATTTCAGCACAACTTCAAAACATAAGCTGCCTGTCTTTTCCCATGAACACAAACTCCCTCTTGGGTCCAACAACCAAAGCCAGTTCCTTCTGTCTTATGCATAACTGCCATAAAAGCAACACGTAGAAGTAGAAATCAAACTTCCAATTTATGCAAGACTTCAAGGGGAAAAAAAAACCCAAACATGTCCAGAGTAGGAACAAAGAACTCTCAGCAGCAGCTTTACCTGATGCAAGCCAGCTGAGAGAATTAAGGGGATGCAGATGTGTTCCAGCAGATACTGTTTCAAGCTTACACTGACACTAGCTCACTGCAGCACTGAGACAAAAATACCTCCAGGGCCTCAGAAAGAATGAATTTAGAAAAGGTATTTAGAAAGGAAAACAGACAAATCATTTTATTCTAAGACTGCCGAAGAGTTGGCAGAGTAAAACTGACCCAACAGTGTTCTTTTCTTCCATCAATCATGAAGCAATGGGGAGGATTCCAAAAGAAAAGAGTGAAGTGTGAATCCAGAAGTTTACCACTCACCCCTACGAGCTCACTCCTGCACTGACACAGCCCCTGTGTCAGGGGAAGAGGACAGCCAGCAGGGAGGGACACACAAGGTATCACAAGGAGTTGTTACAGAATATTAAGTAACTTTGCAGTCTTGGACCTGGCCATTGTCCTGGGACAACTCTAGGAATCCAGGAAGACCAGCCACAGATGCAACTAAAAATCATCCTGTGTCTGGACTGGGCTAGTCAAGAGTTCTGCCCCCTGACAGATGCCAGCACTGAGGAATGGGTGACAGACATGAACTGTACTAAACTTGAGCAGGATACTGGAACTGGGGGTCTCTGGACCTCAGGGCAACAAGTAACAGACAGTTCTAATGCAGCTGTTGAGGTGCCAGCAGCCTGAGGGAGCAGCAGTGGAGGTCACAGGTCTTTTTTGCTCTGCTTCCTGACAGTTCCACATCCCTGCCTGTACAAATACAAGCAGCAATGACAGCAGTTCTTCCTCTGTCCAGGGCTGGCATCTTATTTATTTTTGAGCATCTTTAGAAGCAAAGGTTTGGGGGTTTTTTCCCTTTTACCATTTCTAGAACTCACACAGAACTCTGTGTTATTACTTATGTGCTATTATGTTAGAGCTCCTACAGAGTTCTGTAGGAGGACTATTGTCTTCAACCCTGTGAAAGCTCTGCTGCTGCAGCCTGGGTCACTCACAACACTGCACCAGGCAGGACACAGGCTCCTCCAAGGTGCATGGGAATGCTGAAGATGGACATTAGGACTCTCCCAAGAACCAGTCCTGCTTTTTGGAGTCTTTGATTCAGAGTTTGGAGCACTGTCTGCAGAAGCAGGTTGTTCAGACTGCTGTGGCCAAGAACAGCTTTAACCTCAACTGCACATTGCTCTCCACTGCAGACTTAAACCTCTGCACTGAAAGGAAATGAAGAATATCTGCAAATGAAAGGTCATCAAGGACTTTCCTGCTGGAGGATAAATAAGCAGGTCAAGCAATTTTCACATGTGTCTGGATGTATCTTGTATATGCACAAGCACACCAATGCACTGACACACCTTTCTGGCCTTCTGCAGACAATAATGCAGTTGGGGACACACTATGGAGGACAAAAAGCCATTTTAAGACCAGTGAGGGAAACTCTCTTAGAAGAAATTAAATCTGCTGCAATCTCCTCTCCCACCCACAGTTTTTAGTCTGACTGAAGACTCAGACAAAGAGGGGAAAAAAAAGCAGTAACACATGACAAAGATTGTTTTTACCACGTAATTTTGTCATTCCTTCACTCACCCTCACTCAAACATTTGTTTTTGTAACAGTAAGCACCACAAAAGCAAGTGAGTTAAGTCACTGGCTCTTGGGCTGCACAGCAGAAGCTGCTATTTCAAGGAGCAGCAATTGAATAACCAACCAAAAGGGACCCCCTGAACAGCAGCTGGGATGTGATTTTACCATTCTGCTTGAATACTCACATGAACTAGGAAAGAGAAAGAGCTTGACAGGTTTCAGGAAGAGTGACAACCATAATCCAGACTCTAGAAAAGCTGTTGTAAGGTGAGAAGTTCAAGGAGTTGAGTCTATTTAGAATATCAAAGAGATGGTAAAGATCTGTGCTGATTACAGCTGACAAGTGTTGGCTTGATGAGAGGATTTATGACAGCATGATCCATCTAACAGACAAAACGTGCCGGAACTGAGTTGCTAGCTGAAGTTGGATGATTTTTAAAAGAAAACTTGCATGGTGTTTAGTTTACATTGAGTATAATAAAACATTTGATGGAGTATCTGCTGCATCTCTCATGGATTTTTTAAAACTGGGAATGGATGTCTCTTTCCAAAATATGACCTCTTGTCCAAAAGTAAATCAATGTAAGAATTACACTGTCAGATTTGACCCTGCTGCAACAGGGCAGCAATGGTTACTCAGGCTGAGCTCTGTGAATCTGCTTTTATTCCACTAATTAAGGGGAATAGGGAAGGAAAGGGAGAGTGTTTCCTAGACTGGGTTTACTCCTCAAACTCACCAATGCAGATAGTTAATAGAATAGCTCCAATGGTCTTCTATATGCCAACAAAATGAGGAAAAGCACATTCCTACATACAGCCAGGGCAATTTCATCCCACAGATGTCTGCAGTGATGTGAGCAAGCACAGATTGCTCCATCACAGGCATGTTGTTTAAATTCCAGCCACTATCAAGGTATTCCTGAAAATTGAACAGAACAGTCACAGGTTTATACATCAGAGAGTGAAAAACCCAAGAAGATAAAACAGTTCAAGAGCAATAGAAGAAAAGGATTTTTCCCAACTGAGGAATGCAAGAAACATGTCAATGACTCAAAGACTAAACCCTCCATTGTCTTTGTCTCTTTCACCACCCCGGCCTGACCTGCTTTGTTAAAATGAGACCTTTTTTATTTGGTTTTATTTGGTTTGGAAGTTAATAAATAACTACTAGAATAAACCTATGGCTTTGAATGGCTGATCACAACAAGTTTTATTTATTCAAAACCCCGATGTAGTTCTCCTCTTCAAATACTCTTCCAGATACACAAAACAAACACTTTGAAACCCAGTTCCATTATTGTGCTTTGAACCAAGGAGAGTTATTCAAGGAAAAACTGCAATAAAAACATTCACAATGAACTCAATAACCTACCTCTTCTTCTGGTCTAACTTTAAACTTCCCACCTCTAACTGGGAAGCCACTGCCAAACTCCTTTGAAGCAATGTCAGCTCCATATTCCACTGTCACATCCTCTTCAATGGTACTGACAAGTCTCCAAAATTCTTTTTCAACCAGCTCAGTGGGGACCATCTAGGTATGAAAAGGGAGTATGTACTGAGGAATCAGAAGATAAGAAGCATCTGCATCAAAGCTGTCTCAGGGAGGAACCTCCATTAGCTTGAAGCTTTTCCCCATTTTAAAATTGTTTCAACCAGAGAGAAACAACTGAAGCAGAGATGTGGCTCATGAGATGCTGCTGCCCTGTTCTCTCAGGAGTGGCTGACAGTCACTGTTTTGTTCCCTACAGACCCTTTAAGGTGGGAAAAAACCAACACACAAGCAGCTGATGGAACAAGGAACCACAACACCAGCAAGAACCAGGATTCGCTGATGTAAATGAGACCCTCTGATTTGGGATTTCATCCCATTCAAAACCAGAATCCCTCCCTTCCTCCCTCCCCAGAGTCACCTATTTTAGCTGACCACACAGAATGAACTCTACCCAACAGGAGGATAAAGAGGAACATACATGTACTGGCATGTTAAAATAGTCTGATTTGAAGGCATCAGCCATTTCCCCAAATGTGCGGAGGGTGTAGTCTCGTGCTGCTTGTTCAAACCCAAAGGCTTCTTGAGGCTTGTTACACTCCTGCAAGTGAAAAGGTGATTGTTTCTGTAACACATTAACACAACACTGTGCTCACATTTACACAAATGCGCTCCTGTAACAGCTTCTGAGCAGTAAGAAAGGTTACCACTGAAATGGAAACACTCACAATGTTTATTTATAAATCTGCATAAACGTTAATGAATTAATATGCCTAGTTTCTCCTTACTCTAATAGAGCTAAGCAGGGTAAGATCCACAAACCACCCCACTGAAGTACCCAGTGAGACTCCAGTTTTAAGTACAGAGAAAAGGTGTCAGTTAAAATCCAAAATGTTCTTCAAAGGCAGACCAATTTTTGTCTCAGTAAGTGTCAGCTTTGCAATATAAAAGCATTCTCAGTCTTCATTTTAGCTTTATCTCTATCACCTTGTTTGCACAANCAAATGCGCTCCTGTAACAGCTTCTGAGCAGTAAGAAAGGTTACCACTGAAATGGAAACACTCACAATGTTTATTTATAAATCTGCATAAACGTTAATGAATTAATATGCCTAGTTTCTCCTTACTCTAATAGAGCTAAGCAGGGTAAGATCCACAAACCACCCCACTGAAGTACCCAGTGAGACTCCAGTTTTAAGTACAGAGAAAAGGTGTCAGTTAAAATCCAAAATGTTCTTCAAAGGCAGACCAATTTTTGGCTCAAAATAGTAAGTGTCAGCTTTGCAATATAAAGCATTCCCAGTCTTCATTTTAGCTTTACCTCTATCACCTTGTTTGCACAACTTTATATAACACCAAATTGTATTTTCTATTCCTGGGATCAGTTTAAAAAAACCCCACAAAATACAGNCACCACTGAAATGGAAACACTCCCAAATGGCAAAGTCAGAGGAAGAAACTCTGCTTGATTCACCAAATCACAATATTTATTTATAAATCTGCATAAACATTAATGAATTAATATGCCTAATTTCTCCTTACTCTAATAGAGCTAAGCAGGGTAAGATCCATAAACCACCCCACTGAAGGACCCAGTGAGACTCCAGTTTTAAGTACAGAGAAAAGGTGTCAGTTAAAATCCAAAATGTTCTTCAAAGGCAGACCAATTTTTGGCTCAAAATAGTAAGTGTCAGCTTTGCAATATAAAGCATTCCCAGTCTTCATTTTAGCTTTACCTCTATCACCTTGTTTGCACAACTTTATATAACACCAAATTGTATTTTCTATTCCTGGGATCAGTTTAAAAAAACCCCACAAAATACAGATCAGCCTTTGGCCTAACTGCAGTGGTTTGTCAGATTACCTGAGCCAGACACTGGGGACACCTCCAGTCCCCTTTGGGAACATCATGGAGGGGTGGAATTAAACAGAAGGTGTGGTAGCTGTCATCACAGCCATCACACAGCAGGAGTCGGTCCTCGTCATTCCCACTGCCACACAGGAGACACACATACAAATCCACCTGCAACACACAATTCCACAGTAGCAATGAGAGCACTGGAGGTAACTCAGGGTGAAAGCAGTTTGGTTACGCCCATCTGTGACACTTCCCAAAGCTTATTCTTACTTTATCTCTGCAGTGGAAATGAGACAAATACACTCTGAATATTCTTTTAGAAGTTTCAATATCTCCCTCTGTAATTTAAGAGAAGACCACAAGAGCTGCAAGCCCTTCCATGCATTTTTTTCCCGCAAATGCCAGAAGACTTGACTGAGTGCCAGGACAGTTCACATCAGCAGCACTGTGGCCTTGGCAGGTATGAACCAACACCTGGGGCTGGGCAGGAATAACCCAACAGCTGCTGGGGGCTCACAAACCCTGTTCCCATGTGCAGCCTCAGGTGCTCCATTCCTGTCTGAGACCAATAGCATTGGAAGACAGAAATCTGGAGAGAAAGGGATTCCTGTTGCTGGGGATGCTCCTTATTTTCCCCAGAGAAGGCACCAACCTACCAGTAAAGCTTTGGTTAGGGGGGCAGCTCTTAATTCTGACAGAGCAGCTCCCAAGTCCCAAGGAACAGACACAGACACTCCAACCTGGGATGGGCTCTCTGCTGCTTGTCCTACACCAAATTCTCACCAGCAATAGCCTGGAAGGCTCTTCCAATCACAGAACAGTCATGAGCACAGGCAGAACCTCTTGCCTTATGTTGTTAAAAAAACAGCAGCAGCATCTCCTCCTCCCCACAAACTTTTTTCATTTGTGGGGGTAAGGATGTCAGGCTTCTGGTATTTGCACTCTTCATTCTCAGGTACCAGCTACAGGTGTGGATTGAATGAGAACATGTTTGGTGTTAGGAGGGACCCAACTCATGGCATGGGCCGAAAGAATCTCAGCATTATCTTCTCCAAAGTGAGACAGCTACCACTGCCTTCAGGGTTTTGGGGGATAGTTGGTGGTGTGTGGAGAGCTGGAGCAGGAACAGGGTTGGTTTTTTAAGATGCATTTGAACAATAAAGCTTCCAATGTAGTGCTGAAATTGTGGAGTTAGGGGCAGGTCTGTGAAGTGCCATGTGCCACAGCCTGCACAGAGGTGACAAAGCAGTGAGGAGGGATCAGGTCACACAAGAACCACTTCCACTGGACTATGCTTTCAAAATGCTTATTTTGAGACTGTACTTTGGAGACAGAATATAAGTTACTTTAGTTATAGCTAATGAAACTTTAACATCCTGTCATTTCCAGCTTTGTGAAGCAAGAAGCTTTGGCAGTGTTGATATTCCAGCAGGCACAAACACTGCTGTGCTTCAGCCTGGGGCTCCAGGAAGAAGACAAGAGTCCTCTGTGTGACAAAGTGACAGTAGGTTTTACTACACACCCCAGAGAAATCCAGAAACACCTGCAAAACATGCAGCTGCAGGAAGGCAGAGGGTACTCACAGCATTGGTGGGTTTTTTAGATCTGGCTTTGGATTTGTCCTTCTCTGGCTCCCCAGAAAGTTCTTTCTTCTCAGGGAGTTTCACCACACTGCGCATTTCCTTGTCTGGGCAAAGAAAAAAAAGAGTATTAAAAAATGTTTCAATGCTTAGCATTCTTTGTCATGATTTATTTATTGCCTGTTAGACTGCATCATAACAAGGTATTTGCTGAATTGTTATCCCCCCTACACTTGTTTCAGTCAGTGTAGGGCAAGACTTGAACTCCTGCAATGCCTCCAGGAGCCACTGTTATCAAAAAACCCCAGCACACCACCACGAGCCAGCACTGGCTATCACAGCCTACAGCTTTTCAGTACTTTATATGCCATTTCAATTAATTTTAATTAGATTATGAGCAGATTTATAAGCTAAGGTTTTCTTTCCATGCAGTGTTAAAGAATGTTGTCAAGAGCTTTTAGCTTTTACTCTTGGGGGAGGGAGGCTAGTGCTTAGAGACTCCTTGAAGAAAAAAAATCAAATTACAAAACACCATAATTTAAACAAATTATTGAAAAATAGATTTTGAGTGAACAAATGAGACTGACAGATTGCTCAGGTAATTTCAATTATTGAGTAGTTGTAAATGGTTCCTGTGTTTATTTGGCTAAATTATTTATCAGCAAGTTTATTCTTCTGTTTGATGGCATTAAATATTGTTTCTCAATCTCAAATACTAATTTTTTAAGGAGAGAACAGACTCAGGACTCCTGATAGGAGCAATTTAATCATATTATGGGAACTTTATCATTAAGCTCAAAACATATTATCTTTTGCTTTCATGAGTTTAATTTCCTGATTTCAAGTCCAAATTCTTTCCTAAAAGTGTCTGATATCTGATACATTCTTAAAAGAGTTTCTTCTATTTAAAGCTCATGGACTGATGAGCTTTAAATTTATTTAAAGTACAAAATAAAAACATGGCTCCAATCTCATTTTCGATTGCTCCAGAAGAGACACTCAAGTTCAAAAAAGTATAAGTTTTTTCAAATAAAAATATCATCTTCAAGAAAACTCAACCACTCACAAGAAAAAAAAAAACAAACAAAAATACTTCAAACCCATAAAGAACTTTTTATTAAAAAATCCAATTTTAAAATTAACTGAAAGCTGAGGTTTTTATAAAATACTTTGAATAGGTCCAGCTGCTGATTTTAGCTCTAGTCTTAAAACACATTTGTGCAAAGTAACAAACTGTATTCATGCTGTGTTTCACTCACCACCTTCACTCTTTGGAGGGGCACAGCCCATTCTGCGCCTCAGATTGTGAGTTCTGGCTTCTGGAGGGTCAGTCTCAGTTTTCACATTGGTTGCCTTTCAAAAAGGAGAAAAAAAAGAAGGAAAAACCCCTCAGTAACTTCTTTAACAAACCAAAATTCTGGTTTACCACTTGTGTTTGGGAAGATGCTCACTGCCAGCTGATCTGGCCGCTTGCCCAAGCACAGAGAGATGAGTTTGGATCTCCAGCTGGCTGGGAAAGGCTGGCTCTGACTCCCAACTGAATATTTTCTAAGGTCCCTTCACATGTAAACCGTTTCATGATTCCTTGGTGTGAGACACCAACACCTCACTGAGATATCATGAGGGCTTGAGACTTGTAACTCACCTCATTCCAGGAAAAAGGCAGACAGGTGAGAGTCAGAGAGAAACTCTGAGGACTTCAATTAAACTCAGAACCATTTGATACTTACAAACCACTAAATCTAAACAGACACCTGGAGTTCTGAAATACTTGCCTTCAATTATTTACAAGTAGTTCAGAGAGAAATGATGCAGAGAACAACATGGAAGATTCAAAAGCAAATCCTCCAAAATGTCCATGCCAATAATGATAGTCGTATTTGAGTTTGCTTGCAGTGGGACCCATTAAGAAGCAAAGAACAAGGAGCTTGGTGCTTTCACAGCTATTCTTGTACTCCTGAGGAGCAGAACATGCTCCAGTCTCCAAAGCAGAGACTTTTGCTGCTGCATCTTGGAATGTTCAACACACAATAATGCTCTTCCATTTAATTCTTACATTTCTTCCCTGAAGTTTTGAGATGGTGTGAGAACAATTCTCAAATCCCTCTGTGTTTACGAGAGGCTTCTCCAACACTATTTTTTAAGGAAATGAGGTCATGCAACAAGTCAGTCACTCTCAGTCAATCTCTGAAGCCCAGAAGATGGGATGTGTGGCCCAGGTCTAAGGCAGGACTGGACACAGCCCGAGGTAGTCCACGATGTAGGAACTAGTGCTTTTTGTAGGCATTGGTTGTTTAATTTTGATTTTTACAGAGCTGGTTTTGACATTATTTCCTAGTCACTTTTCATGTTCTCTTTGCCCAAATGTCTCCATCAGACCAGGTCCCATTGCTTAAGATATGCACCAAAAGAAGTTGTTCATTATGTGCAGCAGCTCTGTCTCAGGGCCAGTGTGCCCTGAACCTCAAGTGCAAGGACAGGCCCCCAGCTTCTGCATCTTCACTCCTCTGAGCTGTGCCTTTTGTGCTTCAGCTGATACTGATCTTCACAAGAACAGCTCTTGGTTTGGCCTGAGCCTTTTATCACATCAAGTCATCTCACTTTCACTTCCCCTGCATTGTTGTGGTCTTTCACACTGAACTGTCCTACATCAAGCACCTAAAGCCTTTGCATTTCAAAACCAGCCTAGACACTCATTGCCCTTTTCCTGTCTCATTATGAACATTCTCTCCTGACTGTTTACTCACCAGGTAAGAAAGGGCAAGGTAAAACTGCATGTGTCTCACAACTGCAAACACTTATCCTACAGGTCACAATACTTTACAGTACTTCCCTATGGTTCACTTCTTCTAAATTTTCTGGTCAGCCTTTGAAATGCAGGAAACATCAAACTGGCAAACATGAGAATGAATTTAAGACTCACAGTTTAAGACACTGGCAAATCGTTGTGTATCTCATGCCACCAAAAAATTGAGATGTGAACCAAGCATTACTCTTTTGCAACCAGATCAGTGCAAATTCTAAATGCTTGGAGCTTCAGTGTGGAATAAGATGGATTTAATCACCTTCTCTGACTGCACTGACATGGAACAGCAAAATTCATATTAACAAATCTTAACTCTGGGAAATTACTGTCTTAAAACACTACAGCTCCTGGCTAAGCCAGCCAGTCCCTGTTGCTCAATTCAGCCTTAGCACTGTATGTTCCAGTTACGATCTTAATTACGAATTTTTTTTTCAAAAAATGAGATATACAACATCAGTGGTGCTTGGGGCAAGAGCTGAGAGAGCAGCTTTGCCTTTTGGCTAAGGATGAGCAGTTGGTTTCCCCCAAAATGACAAAAATGTGCTCTGTCAGTGCCATCTGACACCACTGCCAGAGAAACAGCTGGAATTTTAGTGTATATTTGTCCTGCAGTCAATTCTTAAGGGATCCATGACAACAAGTATCCTTAAACCACAGGCAGACACTTTAAATGGAAAGTTTCAACCCAAACTACTGAAGTTTTACTGAAGCTCAGAATTATAAATCCACTTGTAACCAGGTATTTGAGTTGAAAAGCTTTAGAAACCCTTAATTGCAACTCATTAACCAAGCATAATTACAGGCAGAATTTGCAACAGCTAAGCCTGTACTATTGGTACTAATGAAGACCAAGACCAGAACAATGGGAGTTAATAAGAGTCTGAAACAAACTGTGACCTTCCTAACTCATGATGTCACCACTAATCAGACCCTCTCCTGGGAATATCCTCCCCTACTCTTCATCTGCTCAAACAAAAGAAATAGGAACTCTCTGGAGATAGGATCATCAGGCTAGAAAGGCTGGAGCCAAAGTATTACTGTTTTCCAGCAACAAAGGAGACACATGATCTCCTAAAATATGTCTTCACAGAAGATACTGAGATTTCATACTTATCCAAATAAATATTGTTTCTTAAGGATATGTAAGATTGTACAAAACCACACTGACTTGATGGCATACATTTTTTCCTTATATTGCATGGGTGAATGAACACAAATTGATAGAACTCGAGTGAAAAATGAATTATAATAATGCTAATGTTATAACCAAAATCTCCCCTGCTCTAAAAGCTGGCTTCAACTCATGAGAGATGTACAGAAACCTCCCAGTACATTTAGAGAATAAGTGCTGCTCCCTAACTGAGGAACAACAGATCAAATCTGCTTCATTTCAAGGATTTGTCACCTGTATTTTAATCCAAGATCCCCACAGTATCTACATCATGCTGAGAGCACAACCCTACTGTCCACACTCACAGCAGAGCCTCCCAGAGCTCCAAACCTTGGTAAAGTACCAGACAATGCTTATTTATGCATTTCTGAATGTTTGGGTACCCTGACAGGGTGCAGCAGCTGTTGCTGAGCACACACAGAGTGTTGTGAGCTGCCCAGGGTGCCCGGGGTGCCCTCAATATAGCACCTCGGCCGTGAGGCGCTTGGCGCGGCGGGCGGGCGGGCAGCTCTCCGACGGCGCCACCGACTGCCGCTGCGGGATGTCGTGGGGCTTGTACTCCTTGTCCTTCGTGTCACTGCTCAGCTCTGGCTTCTGCAAGCACTAAACAGACAATTTCAGCACTTCGTTTCTGCCTCCCCTTGCAATACAAGCTGGGTAGAACAATTTCCTGCCTCATGGAAAGAACATAGACAGGGCCCTAATAATTCCTGTGCTGAGTTAATAAACAGCATGTGTGACAGTGGTAATGTTACCTATCCCAACAAGGCACAACATCCCTTTTTCTTATCAGTTTAACAGCTGCAATAGCCATAATAATGGATCTCAAATAAAGTTGAGGTCATCCTTTAAGTGTTAATGAGCACCAAACATTTCTCTGCGTGGAGTCTCAAGCTGCACCAAGGGAAATATAGGTTGGATATTAGGAAAAAAAAGTTTTTCAGGGAAAGTGATAAAGTACTGGAATGGCCTGCCCAGGGAGATGGTGGAGTCACCATCCCTGGACGTGTTTAAAAAATGACTGGATGTGGCACTCAGTGCCATGATCTAGTTGAGGTGTTGGTACACGGGTTGGACTCCATGATCTTGAAGGTCTCTTCCAACCCAGACATTGTCTGTGATTCTGTGAACACCAAGCCCAACTCTTCTGGCAGATGGAGCCTTTGCAGACTGGATCACCAGGGCTCTGGAACTGCTGAATGTCCTAAGCTTGAGTGGCTGTGATGCCAACATACACAGCAGCATAAAAGTAAATTACAGCCTATCAAACATCTCCGTCCTAACTGAAATACAGCTCTTGTATTGCAGGAGCCCCCTTCTTTCCATGTTTTGGAGAGGACAACTGCTGCTTGAATTAAGGGCAGAAGGGAAAAGATGCAAGAACAGTTTTAGTTCTTTCAAGCTGCTGAATGAACACATTTAATTGCTGAAAACTGTGCATACCTCTGGCAAGAAACAGAATAATTAATGACAATTCCCCGTTCATCAAGCCACACAACACTCAGTAACTACAGACAAAATGTAACAGTTTTTAATGAATACACAACACATCCTACAGAAAGAAAAAAATCTCATATTGCCAGGAAGTAATTCATAAAATTGCTGGATCCACATTTCCCCAGTTCTGTTAGTCTGTTCCCATCACAAGCATTTTCTCAGCAAGAGAGAGCAGTAAAGGACAGAGAGAACCACTGCAGTGGTGTGAGGATGATGATGCTCTATAGACAGCACAGAAAACAGACTTTCAGAAACAAATGACAGCAAGAAGCGGGGAGGGAAAAGGAGGAAAAAATGTTATTTTAGAGGAGAAGTCTATGCTGAAAAATGCTGTATTTAACAAATAAAGCAGTATCAGTCAAGGACAGCAGGATGTCATTAACCATCACCCACAGTCCTCAACACTGACCAAAGAAATCTCCAGAACTGCTGTTTGCTTTCAGACTGCTTTCAGTCTCAGACTTTGTAAACCCTAGATTTATATTCTGAAAACAAATGGCTGACTTAATTTCAGCATTGAATACACAGTCCCACTCAACTTTGCAGCTCCTGCACATGAGCAGTGAGTCCTGACTGATGCTCAAAGGCTGGGTCTGGAGCCTCAGAGCACTGAGGTTGCCTCTTCACAAGAGCCTGGTCCCTTAAAGGTCCCACTGGAACCAGAACCACAGGATCACAGAAGGGTTTGAGCTGGAAGGGACTTTAAAGATCACCTTCTTCTAAGTCTCTGTCATGGGCAGGGACACCTTCCACTAGACAAGGCTGAGACCCATCCAACCTGGCCTTAAATGTTTCCATGGATGTGGCATCTACCAAAGGTGAAATAAAATCAGTGGAAGAAAGCAAAAAATAACAATTTCTCAGAACATAAAATGGACAAGCAGAAAGAGCAAATGGGTAGGAAAAGGTTGAAAATGAGAGAACAGAAAAGAACTTTAAAATCTGGGTCCTTGAATAATTTCTTCATGTGAAACTAAAATTACAAAGAATAAAATAAAAGGAGTTTCTACTGCTTCAGATAATAAAGGACATATGATCCTTGAAAACAAAGATCTAGAAGGCAAACAGTTTTTCTTAAACAAAAGTGTAAGAAAACCTTGAAAACCAATAGATTGTACCTCACTTCAGTGCAGTGCCCAAACAAACCCAAAACAAAAAAAAATCCCAAACAAAACCACACGAAACAAAAACAAAAAAACAAACCAACCAAACAAAAAAGCCCAAAAAACCAAAGCAACCCCCAAAAAACCAACCAAAAAAAAAACCAAACCCCAAAACCCAAACCCCCAACAAAAAAAAACCAAACCCCAAAAAACCAGCAAAAAACCCACCCCCAAAACCATAAAAAAACCCCCAACCAAATTAAAAAAAACCAAAAAACCAGCAAAAAAAGAACGTTCACTGTTTCTTGAAAAACACCAGAAGACCTTTCCTAAATAATTATGTTTCACCATCTATTTAAGCACAAACATTTCCCAGTGCCTCTCTAACCTGAGGCAAAGGCAGTGGTATGGAATGGCTGTTAATTCACAACCTCAGCGGAATCAAGAGAACACCTAGAATTGATAATTTCTAAGGATGAGAATTCCTCTGCACCTCCTTTACTCCTACACTGGTGAACAACTGTCTCCAAGCAAGGACACAGCTGCCATCTCTCCAGACATTCCCTCTTCCCAACCAGGCTTTGATAGAGGCTGGGCTTCTATCAACCATTCCCCAGAAGCTCATCCCACACACTCTGACCATGATCTTGCTCTATTCCAACAAGACAGCTGCACACATGATCCTTGAACCCTCAGTGGTGGCAGAGAGCAAGTTAAAACCCATCAGCTGAAGGACCAAAGGAGCAGCTCCTTTAGCAGACAAAGGACAAAGCAGGAATGGCCACAAGGCCTTAAGGAAGTCAAAAGATTGGGGGAGGGGGGGCAGGGATACAATTAATCTCCTCCAGGTTTAGATATTTATTAGCAGTAATTAAATTGGTAGTAATTTACACAAAAGCCAATCAGTCAGGCTCCCTGTACTTGCAGAACACAACTGGTTTACCCCTGCTACACATCCATGGAGGGTAAAACCACCAAACTCCAGAGGTGCTCATTTTTCTCCAGGAACAATGAAGGTACCAGAGCACTGTCTTACACTAGAACATCTTTATCAGAGGCACACATATAAATCTTTGGAAATATGAATCCCACTAAGACCACTAAAGTCTTAGTTTGGAAGAGACCACATGCACAATTACTGAAAAACAGAAGTAAGACCACCTCAAGGCCCCCAAAATGTAGCTGCACTTTAAATCATGAAACATCTGGGCAATGCACCACAGACAGAAGATTCTGGATACCTCAGTTCATGCAGGGGACACTTTTCCCTCTGGGCATTCAGTGTGACTCTGGGATGAGACACTGTTACTACAGCTGGGAATGAGAGGTACAGGTGGCAGGAACCACCACCAACAGGTTCACTGCAACTACTCTGGAGACACCTGAGGCCTGTGTAGTCCAATTTCAAAATAAGAGGGAAATAAATATCCCATGTGGAGAGCTGCTTTGGGTATTAGAAACTGGCTGGTTTAAGGAATTTTTGCTGTTGGACTGAACATGAGCTTTAATGAAAACATGCTATTCCACTCTATTCCCTTCTGAACAGCTCCAGAGAGTTTCACTGTTTCAGCATGTAGATAGAAATATCTCCAGCTGGAGCATCTGTCAAAATAACTCCTGAAGCCAGTTTAACATGTGTTGAAGCCACACAAACAGTTAATGCTATACACAGATCTAGATGAGATTAAAGTTATGGCACAATCAGTGGAAACTACATAATTTCATATTTTTGGCTTTTGCAGGAAAGAAGTTAATGAATATTTCAAGTATTACCAAATAAAGAAAAAAAAATATCAAAAGACTCAGTGAATACAAACACTAATCTTGTCTGGATGATCACCAGAGCTGGGTGAAGAGCTTCTCTCAACAGGCTGGGGGAAGGAGGAAGCACATCTCCAACTGACAGCTGTCACATTGAACAGCCACAGCTTCTCCAAAAACACAGCTCAGGTGCTCCCAGGAAAACAGTGAGCAGACACACAGTAACAGACACCTACACAAGAAGCATCTGGGTAAGCACCACTTAATAAGAACATGTGAAAGGAAGCCAAAAAGAATCTCATTTGAGATGATACTCAAGAAATGTATTGTAAAACAAACTCACTTAAAAAACAACACTGTCAGGAAAAAAAATCAAATTAGAGTGAAAAGTGAGCTAAACACAACTTATTGCTATGGATTCTCTCAAGTCATTAAAAAAAAATCTGTGTGTGCCACATATAGGAGAGGAATATTTTAACTGCCTGGGGAGGGGAGAAGCTAAAAAAATATAAGTTATTCTTACATGTATCACTTGTCTAGAACTGCCTCCACATCAGTTTGGACAGATGTCAAGTGCCCATTGCAAGACAGAGCTTAAAAAGTCATTTAAAATGAAGCATGTCCTCATCTAAGGAGGTTTTCCTCTTCTAAAAGGGTTTAATACTGAGCAGACCATGAAGTGAGTATTAACTGCATGACAGACACTCTCAGGAAATTACCATTCCCAGGATACTATGGTACATTCACTGGTTTACAATTTTAATTAGATCTTTCCCTGTGCAATGGCACCTCAAAAATCTGGCAGTAAAGAGAGGTGTAACAAACACACAAGCTCAATAAAAACCCCCAAAGAGAAATCAGTTTTCAGACCTAATGCAAATGCCAGGTTTTCAATTAAATGCCTTTAGAAAACGGTGCTACTTTCCATTACTTAACATGAATGTTTGAGGGAAGCCAAAGTATTTTTGATCCAGCAGTTTCCTTGGCATGAAGATTTTTATCTTCAACTCTATTTTATACTTATCCTGTTTGCAAAAGACCCCTTTTTCTGAAGGGCCAGGAGAATTTAGCTGTTCTTCACTGAGAAGTGATTCACTGCCTAAGTAAAAAGTCTAATTCTAACCTCTCTGTACTTTCATCAAATCCCTTACTCATTTTGGTAGCTTTGTGTAAAGGCCTGTGTTGATTTCTGTACACAGAGATATTACTTGTAACAGGATTAGGGCATTTATTGCTTAAAAAAGGTCAGCACTCCTGTCTTTGAAAGATCATCACGGAAAGAGCATTTCAAAGAAATCAAAATGGATGTTGGCAACTGCAACCAATTTTGGTTTTCCAAATAAATGACTGCTGCTCAAAAAGAACAGACCTATTCCTCATTAGAGATTATGTGGCCTCCACTTTCAGTCAACCCTGAATTTTGGTTTAATGGCCAAATCAAAGATTGATGACTAGGAAGGATGAAGATTTAAGCTTGGAAAAAATCCCAAGTCACGCTGTTAACATCAATAGAGCAGCCAGGAAGTTTTCGGCAACTTGTCCCCCTTAGTGAACATGCCACAACACTGCCTGGCTTGGCACAGTCCCTCAGTCACTCTAGGCATGTGACAAAGGCCCACAGCAGTGGTGGCACAGAGATGGACCTAGAACATTCCATGAATATAGCATTACTTGGCCTTACAGAAATCATTACAGGAACGTCCCTTATCATGAGGCTTCTGTAAACCAGAGAGAAAATAACAGATACTGTTCAAAGCAGGAGCCAGGGGTTACCTGGAGGACTACTGCTAAAATAAAAAGCTTGTCCACGGATTTCTGAACTGCTGACCACAGCCTCTGGTCACTGGCGTGACACTAAGCACGAAATGCAGCCTCACAAACAGTCCAGAAGTCAGAAGAACCCTCCCAGACTGGCTGTTACATGAACTGAGCAGCTGGTTTCAGCACAGCTTACCAAGAGACTCGCTCCTGACTGGAACAAGTTGTAGGGGTAGAGAATTCGCTCGTAGTGCGCGCGGATGTGCGAGCCCACGGCTTTGCCAGGAGCAAAGCCCATCCTCGTGGCTATCTTGGTCCATTTTCTCTCCTTGCAAACAACATCAAATCCTCCTTGTTCTGCAACTAGCTAAAAAGTGAAAATAAAATGGGCACATATTTAATGGTAAAATTACCAATGTTTGAGGCAAAAGGCAAGACAACATCCCTAAATACAGATTTAAAAAACCATACATGATATCAAAGTTGTTTTAAGGCAATAACTGGAACATGTACCACATAACCTATTCAGGAATTACAAACCTGTTGAATTACTTTACAAAGAAGTCAGCACCTATGTTCAATGTGCAGTCACTCAGCCTACTCTGAGAACTTACTTGGCTGCAATTTGTCACTTTGTATCCCAACACAACTTTCTAGCACAGGACACTCAGCTCTTTTCACTGGAACAAATGCTATAAAATAAGCTCAAAAATTCCCAATAAAAACTGCCTTAAACATAAAGTAAAGAGAAAGAGCATATCCTTTCAGAGAACCCCATCTCTTACCACCATACATTAACTTCTCCAGAAGTTTAACAAGTTTCATTTTAAAAGTAATTGAATTTTTCTTCCATATTTCTAATGGAAAATTTTTTCTCTCATTTTTTTCATTGTTCAGGAACTTTCTCCAGTTAAGCCTAAGCTTATTCCTGATCAATATCCTCAATTTCAATTTTAAAGAAGAGCTGTAAATTTAAGGTGATCTCCTAGCTCACAGGAAAACTTCCATGATAATGTATGACTTACTGTCTTTCCCTGATAATATATTCTTACTCTTACTGTCCCATTAGCTATGTTAGCTTAAACAAAGGAATACTTTTTCCAGCTCAGATATACCCCAAAACCTCCCCTGACCAGCTGTGATACCATCCCAGGAACTGAGGTAACACAGCAGCTTTTCAGGATAGTTTTTTCATAATGGTCTTACTCTGTTAAGCTGAAATAAATCCAAGATCTTCCTCTCCACATGTGGAATTTTCAGTGTGCATCCTTGAAGCTCCCAAAACTTCGCAATCTGGTCCAGAAAATTCAGCTTTACACGAGTTTGGGCCTGAAACCAATCAACCAAAGTAGTGAGCTGCATGCTAAAAGCAGATGTAGGTTCTGTATAAGGTTTACAGCACTGCAGCTACAGCTGCTTGCCCAGCTTTGCCCTCTGCAAGAGCATTTGCATTTTTCCCTCTCATCATTTGAAGAAGAAGAAATCTCATGCAGATACCATTGATGGTATCTGTATCTTTCCTTGAGTCACTTTTTGTTACCTTTTACTGCATTGAGAAAAATATTTTCAGGGAACAGCCAAACAGTAAGTTACTACTACCCTTAACCAGCTGCATTGTCAGGATTTATTGCATTTATTACATTAATTATTGCAATAGTTTATTACTATTTGGTTTATTTGCAATAAACAAAAAACCCCCAGTATTTAAAAAAAATTTTTTTCTCAAGTTTTTCTCTATTATACCTTCTCACAACAAAAACAGGCAGGGAGAGCCTGGCTGGTTGCAAAATTACCACAGTAAGATCACTGCACTGCTGCTATGTAAGAGCAGTAACTTAAATTTTGACATATTTTATTTTCAGCACATTTTCTAATCTTAAGGTAAAAACAGGCCATGTCTGTATAGATTACAGATTGTCTGCAAACTCCAGGAGGCTCTGAACAGCTTGTGGTCACACAAATCCATCTCTTAGCATTGCAAGCCAGCATCTGAGCCCTTCCCCAGCACTTCACATGACAACATCAGGCTTTAAAAAGCAAGAATCAGGAGAATAATCAGGCACAGTCACCATCATCCCAAATGGTACCAGCAGTGAGCCAACCAGGACTCCTCACACTCCCCTTTAGTGTCAATTCATTGAAGCAGTGAATGAAAGTGCTTGTGAACAGCAAATTTCCACAAACTGGATCCAGATTTTGCAATTGTTTCTTCCAAAAGGCTGGCTATTTTTAAAGCACTCCAAGTGTTTCATCTCTTTTCCTTTTGAAAGATGCTGTATGAGTGCAAAACACAGACACAGATCTATGGCCCTGGACAGTTTAACTACTTAAAAGCACATGTGAGGAAAAGGCCTAAATTATGTTCCTTTAATGAGCATTAACATTACTTTTATGCCTGGAATGTTTCTAACTAGGTTCTGAAACAGATGAATTTCCGTGCTAATTAAAAATTGCTGTTCATGGTCCAGAGTGCTGTCAGCTCATGGCTAGCTCTGGCAAACATCACCTCCCAAAAACACACAGACACATTTGGGAGCAGAAGTACTGCTCAGCTTTCCAGTTTACCTCCAGTTCATTGAGCCTCTGGATCCTCGGTGTGAAGTGAAGCTTGTCGACATCGCATGCGAATGGAGGTTGCCAGTCCTGGAAAACACAAGGGTTCCATCAAAAGACCAGGAAAAGGAAAGAAGTTTTTGCAACAGTCAAAAGCCAGGGGAGCCTGAAGCATGAAGAGGCCCCCGTGGCCTCCAGAGCCTCCTCAGGCCCACCAGAACACGGAATTTGGCAAGGAAGGGGCTGGGCAGTCACACCCCGGCTATGCTGACACCCAAATCCCTCACTGGAACAAGTCTGGAGAGCAGGAACAGTGAGGTACATTGAGTGAGTGCCATTGTCTATCCCTGGTCACCTCACTGTTCCTCAAAAATACATAATGGAACCACAAAATCCATCAATTCCACATTTTGGAACTGAAGACCTGCCCTGCATTGTAACTCTCCACAGAATCATGGAATCATTAAGGCTGGAAAAGCTCTTTAAGATCATTGAGTCCAACTTTAACCCAACACCACCACCACGTTCACCACTAACCCATGTCCCCAAGTGCCACATCCACACACCTTTCAAACACTTCCAGGGATGGTGACTCCACCACTGCCCTGGGCAACCTGTGCCAATGCATGACAATATCCTTGCCTGCAAACATTCAGGAAGAGCTGGAATATGACCAATTAAAAAAAAAGATCATTATTACTTTGATAAAATACCTGCAACTGAAGTGTTGTTTATAAACACAACTATAAAGCTGTTTTATCTTTTAGATGTCTGACATGTACTGCACATGCTTGGTTTGGCAACACACAACTTCACAAAACCAAATTAGATTTGATTTAAACTTGACAGGAATTTATTACATATAAAGTTATCTTATTACCACTAATTACAGAATGAAGATAATGCACAAGTGAGCTACTGACAGTGGAGTAAGACAGAGCTTTGCTTCAGGAAAAAGAAAACCTTCCTTCAGCATTGGGTGACTGAGGCAACTGAAGTCAGACCAGCATCATAAACACAATATTTTTTATTTTAGATTCACAGAGAATATGAAAACTGGAGTTAAAACCAACCATACATGGTTTCCAAAGCAATTATCTTACAAACAAACAAGGAGCAAGATTCACCAAGAGTATGGAGACGCTGAAGACCAAATAGGGCCACCAATCCATACATTTTTCCAAGCTTGCATTGACTGATCCAGACCTCAAAATTGGTAATGAAAGTTCTCGGATCCTGCAAGGCACTTGCAAGCACATCACAACTTGACAATGCCAGTTGAAATTAACTTTTGAATTGGAAATTAGACAATGGTAAGGGGTCAGGATGACAAATTATCCAGAGAATACTCAGTCCTTGACCAGTGGGACACATTTCTCCATTACTCCCCTGCTTTTAACCACAAGACTGCCTGGTGTCCAAAGACATGTTCTTGAGAAACTCAGTAACACTAACCCTTCTCTGACTGTCTATTCTCTATGCCAGAAAACCAAATGCAATGAAATCATCAAGTGTGAGGTAGAGAACTCACATTCTTTTCTCGTATCCTGTTGTCAGGTTAATCATTTAGGGCCCTCAAGCTGTAAGATGACAAGCACAACTGAGAACAGCTGGGCAGGATTTGAAGTATTGTACTTCGATAGGACAAATCTGACTCTCCAGCTGAACCAACTGGTTCCATCATTAGTCCCAACTCCAGAGTCTGCTCTGTACCAAAGACAGGGAGACAGGAGACAGGCACTGAGACCAGGAGGGGACACAGTGGTGATGACACACAGGACCCTTGAGACACTGGGGACTGAACTAAACTGCCCAAGGGAGAACTGCAGGGAGCTTTGCTCAGGCTGAGAGTAAATGAAACCAAGAGGGCTGTGCTGCCTCTGGCTTTGCTAAGCAGTAAGACAAGGCTGTCCCCAGGTGGACTGTGCATAACCCAAAACGAGATCCTCCAATAAGGCTCTGCAGGGGACAAGAACCAAGAATGAGATGAACAGGGGCAAGAATTCAGCTCACACAGGCAATGATACCTTTGAAGCTGTCACCAGTCCAGGGTGTGCTTCAGAGTCACCACCTGCAGTTACTGCACTGGCAACACATCAGGGAAGCCAAGGAAGGAAAGGGACAGCACAGGCGACTCTTCTGGTTGGGCCACATGTCTGCTGGCACAGACTGCTGCTCTGGGCAGAGCCCAGAGGAAAGCCTGCATGCCACTGGGCACAACAGGAGGAACAGGATCCCTGCCTGCTCCTGCAGGCTCTGGCTCATGCTCAGACTAAAGAAATCCAGCTCCAAGGGTGCCTAGGGCAGACACAGACCCAATCCATGTCAGACAGCACCAAGCAGACTAGTCCTCTCTGCTTAGGGAAGCAAATGAGGAAGTTTATGTGCATGATCTTACAGAGACACCTCGTTCACAGCACAGCTCCCAAAACATCCCCCTCCAGAATTACCTGATTATCTCCATGTTCTTCATGTGTCTATTCATTACTGACTGGTGCATGGCTGGGGACAGTCTTTCCTGTTTGGCCAAAGACACTGGCTCTGGCAAAGCACCAGTCACCTACTGTGTTGGAAGAGTAACATGACTCCAGACAACACAAGCTGCCATAACAGGCATTTCCTACACCTGCAGTTTTGAAGTTTGCCAATGACTGAATGATCAACGCACACACCAAGACGCCCTGATGGCACGTCAGCTGTTTCTCAAAGATAAGCTTTGGGAACTCCATTTATTCAACAGCATTTTCAGAAGGTGACTTTTCAGCCTATCAGGCAGATGGGTTCATCAGCCAGAATCAAACATTTAACAGCCTTAAAAGTGTTTCACTTTTAGCAAGGAGAAACTCATTGCAAGAGCTTCTGCTGGGTGATGGTAAATTGGCTGAATGAAAGGCAACACTGGATTAACTCCAGCTCCTGAGGTTTTTAAGCAGGTATGACAGAATATGCTGAGTTGGAAGGGACCACCAAGTTCATCAGGACCATCACATCCAATTCCTGGCCCTGCACAGACACCCCAACAATCCCACCCAGTGTCTGGGAGCAGTGTCCAAACACTTGCTGAACTCAGACAGCCTCCGGGCTGTGCCCATTCCCTGGGGAGCCTGTTCAGTGCCCCAGCACCCTCTGGGGGAAGAACCTTTTCCTGATATCCAAATGAAACATCTCCCAGCTCAGCTCCAGCCATTCCCATGAATCCTGTCACTTGCCATGAGAGGGAACAGATCAGTACCTGTCCCTCTGCTGCCCCTCATGAGGACACTAAAGACCCCAGTGAGGTCTCCCCTCAGTCTCCTCCAGGCTGAACAAAGTGGCCTCAGGTGCCCCTCATGAGGCTTCCCCTACAGACCCTTCACCATGCTCATGGTCCTCCTCAGGATGCTCTCCAATGGTTTAATGTCTTTTTTATATTGTGCTGCTCAAAACTGCACCAAGGACTTGAGGTAAGGCCACAGAAGGGCAGGTAGAAATTAATGCCATATATAATATATCACATTAGATTATTGTAAAACAACTCCTGGCTTTACAAACACTACAGCACATCCCACTGAACACAAACTGTGTCAGATAACACTGTTACAGACTCACAGCCATTCACCATCTGGAGAAATGACAGCAGGTATAGAAGACAGTCCATCCTGACTGTCACTGAGTCATTTAAAAGTCACAAGTTTATTTTAGAGCATCCAAACTACTCAAAGTTGATATAACCAGTAAGGATAATATTTATCTTTCCCTACTCCACAGTATGGCAAGTTCCTCAACTCCTAAACAAGATATTTTCAACCCTTCTTCAGTAAGCATTATTTACTCAACAAAAATCTTGGACACATTTTGAAGCACAAGTAACAAAGCCAAATGCAATGCTCACTTGCAGGCCCATGAAAAGGCATTTCTGTGTGACAGAAATGCCTTTATGCACTTGGAAAGGCAGCAGCACCACGAGAGGGAGCTTGATTGTGCAGGATTCACTCACCAAGCTGCTGAGCCACATAAGCAGCTTTGCTGGAGAAGAGACCAACCCCCACCCCCAACTCTCCCAGGCTCTCTTCCCTAAAGCTCATGTCTGGAAATCAGTGAGACTTGCCCTCTCCATACAGCTCCTCAAAGGAACTGGTTTGGATTTTCCTGTTTTAAAAAATGGATGTAATAAGTTTAAGAAGTTCAGTTTTAAGTGTTTTCCAGCAGCCATGCTGAGCATTAAGTATACACAGAAAGCAAGAAAACATCAATTTCCTAAAAAAATCAGGAGTTCTTACTCCACCAGGACCCTTCATCTGAAATGGCTCAGCTGTGTTCTGTTGTCCATCCCTGATTGTTGTAAGCCTGCAAGAGACAAACAAAATCCTGTGCCCACCTTAGCCTGCAATTGTTATAAACCTGTCATCAAAGCCAGGCAAAAATGAGGCTGACTTCAAAATTCCAAACTCTTCTATAAACTTAAGGGACAAGTCCAGCCCTGCAGAAGGCACGCTCTAAGCATCACATTAATATTTCAAGTAGTATTGTGAACTACAAATGGTCAGCAGAATTATTTCTGGGATATTATGGATATTCCATATTCCAGCTCCCAATTCAGCTGTTCCAGGGATGCCAGGCTTCAGAGCACTGCATTTCAGCTGGCAAACCAGCACCTCAGCCAAACTCACTAATTAAAATTTAACCACCCCCACCCCAATGCATTCAAGTGAACAAGAAATTACCACTGTCCCTGGTAAGCTGTTCTACAAGTTAGTTGGCTTCAGCTTCTCTTCCTCCCTTAACCTCATGTCCTTTATAACCAAATCCCTTGTCTGCTGGCTGCCAAAGCAGTTATTCCTGAATCCTTCCCGGAAGAAATGTTTTGAGACATTTTTCAATAAACAAATACCTTTCTCCTTCTCTTTATAGAACCAGCTTTCCAGTCATGCAAATAAAAGGGTTTTTTTCCTTGGGCTTTTTTCTGAAGTCTCTTATATTTTTTCAATATCTTTTGAAAACTGCAAGTAGCATTTTAGTTGCAGTCTCTCCCGTGTCAGACACACACAAAAAAAAGACAGCCCTTTCATTATTTTGCTAGACAGCAGTTCATAGTAAGATGCAAAGGAATATCTTAGCAATTCTTGCCAGAGAAACACATTCATTCAGTGAACTGCAGCAATTCCCCCCTTCCTGGGATGCCCACCCTGTGAGCCTGACCTACATTCTTTGTTCTCACATCTATGATCTTGCCTTGGCAAAGGTGTTCCATGATTGCTGCCTCTGAGAGGAAGGGAGCACACTCAGTGACTCAGGAGGTCCCTTTCAGTCTCCTGGCTTTATGACTACATTAAAAACACACTTGGAGCTCAGATGGCAGAATGCACACAAACCCATTATCACCCGGCAGTGGGTCAGCCACAAAGCTCCTGTCTAACGGGAACTAATCCCTCTGTGACCCTGTTAAAGGCTAACATGAGTTGGGAACTCCACTCATCAGCTAACCCACTTCATGATGAACAGTCCTTCCTTGGTCATTTTGAACGGAGGAGACTTTTGTATCAAACCCCCTGAATTCCTCCTTGCTAGAAAGGGACCCTGGGTGCACTAATCCACGTTATGTGCAGAACTCTCCAAAAAGAAGCCTGGTGGAGTATTTCTTATTTCAGACAAAACTGGGCTCTCTTATGTATTGCAGACAAGGGAGAACAGACACAACCACAGATCCTTCCCATTTGAGAACCACAGCCAAGGATGAGTGTACGGTGGGAATCACCTCTCTAAGATCTCAATGTTTCCGTGCCAGCTCCACACCTGGAGAGAAATAAAGGGTCAGGTAAACTGGAGATGATTCTCAAGTGTCAGGGCCAGCTGCTCCTTGGGATCCAAAGGCAGAGAGGACAGAAACTACACACAGAGTTTGAATCTGTCAACACAACAGATGTCAGGCTCCTGTCCATGGAGGCACCTGCATGCAAGGAACAGATCCACCACCACTGTAGGTACAGCTGGGGATGGACAGCATGTTGGGATTAGTAAATCCCAGAGCTCTGATTCACTTCAGAGGACTGAAGTTTCTAGACCCTGAAACAGAGCATCCATCAGGCTGAGGCCAGACGCAGCTGTGGGTGTCTGACTACAAGAGCTGCTGCCACCTCCCCTCAAGGCACAGGACTACCCATGGACAGACCTTTGCTCTGATCCCCAGTAGGTTCCTGGAGTCTGTGACTGGCATAGAGAGTGCTCTCTGTCCTTTGGGCTGTCCCATCACAGCCCTTGGAGTGAGTCCATGCTCTCTTCAGAGCTGTAGCTGACAGCTTTCAAACCTCGATTTCACTCCCAGTGTAACTCAGATTAGGAAAAGACCTGAATTTCACAGACATCCAGAACAGCTATGGGCAACTCCATCAGCTCAAGCCATGGATATGTAATTTTCATTACAAGTCCAGAAGAGCAAAAGCTGTGATTCTGAATGGAGTTATGGTGGTGGCTCATTGCTTTAGAGGGATCCCAGTGAGCTGCTGCAGAGCCTTGGATGCCTAGGGATTCCCTGTGGCTCCCACCATCCACTGCCCTGGCTCTCCACAACATCCTCCCTCCCCTTCCAGCTGCTCAGAGTCACCAGCCCACCTGAAGCACCTGCTCCCAAGGAAGACCTTTCACTCAGACACTGATAAGGGTGACAGGCTGGAAGATCCCACAAGCTCTTCCTGACTTCTAAAAACACTCCACCTGGTCTCCTGGACATGAACACAGCATTCCCCCCCAACACATCTCAGACATAACCCAGTCATCTGCGGTTGAGAGGAAGCAAATCCTAATGGATCCATGGCATGGTTTGCTTCCATCCACTGGCAGCTTTGGTTTCAATGCTGGACAAGGGAGCCACGTTTAGTTTTAAACTCCATTTCCAGCCATCAGCTAACTGACTATCTTAAACAAAAAACTACAGAAATTCTATCTATGTTATTCATATTCCCCATATGGAAAGTTCTGGACTGAATTGTTTCATCTTAAATTTTCAGTGAGCTCAAGAGTGTGTGTTGAAAATCCCTCACTGAAAGAAACTGAGGCAAGGAAATTCTCATCTTTTAAGCCCAACCCAATGTTTCAGTTTCTGAAGAGCAGAAACCATCCATGCTGACCATAGCAGCCCTGTGCATGACCACTGCCATTAGTAAAAAAAAAATAAACTAAAAATAATTATCTTTTGCATATTTTCTTGCTAATTAGAGAACAGTAAATAATCTACTCTGAATTTACTTAATTCTACAATGTGACCCCTGTGATGAACATGTGTCTTCATTTTAAGCCAACATTTCCTAATGACCTTTGGTAGCCGATTTATTTTTCTTCACATGAATTGACAGCAGGGGAACAGGAATCTCAGCACTAGAGTATCTCTTCCCCTCCCAAAAAGTCATTCATTCTTTATCCCAAAATTGCTAAAAAGTGGCAGATCCACCACTTTATATCCTTAGTTTTCCCCTTCCCACTGATCCTCTCTCAGTCAGCAATGCCCTGTTTCCTGACTCACCAGGACTGACAGACAGGGCAGCACCTCAAGTTTCTCCCAGTGAAGCTCACTTATGTGTTGTAATTGAGTTATCACTGTGTTTTCTGCTTGATAAAATCAACTGACTGAACCTCTGTGTATTATCAAATCTGGAGGATCATCACCAGCAGCTTCCTGTTTCGGACAAAGTATTGCAATTCTCTGCATTAATTCCTGTTTTGGTGGTGGTTTGTTTTACAGCTCCAGGATCAGATTGCCAGAACCCTCAGTCAAGCTGCTCCAAAACGGAATTGGTTTTTTGTTTTGTGTTTTTTCTCCATAAAAATGAAAATAAATCAAGCAACCAGTTGAATGAGAAGCCTAAACAGACCTTAAGATGTTTAAACAACATTTAAATCAATGCTGCTCCTCAAAATATGTTCCTGGAGGAGAAGGGCCAGTACTCCCAAGCCCTAAGCCTTTAGGTTTCACCACTCAGGCTCTGCTAAGGTTAAATATTTCAAAATTCATTACTTCATGTGCCCAACTTTTCTGAAGCTTCTCTGTGGCCTCTCTAGTTGTCAGATCTTTGATTCCTCCAACAAGTGTGGGATCCTGATTGCAGAGTTTTCTACTCTCGTTCTGCCACAAAGGTAAAATCTCCCCATTTAACACCAAGAAACTCTAGAGCTGCATGCATTGGCTTATCCAGAGCTCCTATTCCACCATTACCCTGCTTTTCACAGGGATCCACAGGTATTTTTCTACACTCCTTCCTCCTCTAAGATGTTCTATGCTCCTTTGTTCCAAAGGTAAACCTTCTCATTGAGGCCTACTTAAGTGATTACTGTTTCATAATATCCACTGTTTATTGGGCAACTGGGATCCCTCTAAAGCAATGAGCCACCACCATAACTCCATTCAGAATCACAGCTTTTGCTCTTCTGGACTTGTAATGAAAATTACATATCCATGGCTTGAGGTTGTGAGACACCATTAGAAAGGGATCCTTCATTACAAACACTCATTAGTAGCTGGAATGATTTGTGATTTCATGTATTAATTTTGCACAATAGTAATTCCCATAATTAGGATACTGAACACAATTTCTAGATCTCAGCAACAGAACTGACTTAGCCAAATATATGGTCTCATGGAAAAAAATAAAGCTAATTTGACCACAGCAGTGTTCATACAATTGTAATCCATACCATCACCTCCCAAGTTCCTGTCCAGAACTGTTCCAGACATTCTTCCACTCTGGAGCTAGAGGGGGTCAACTCTTGCACCCACAAAGAACTTAAACCATTAAGGAAATCAATTCTCCCTGTTCTCATATTCACCAGTACTCCAGGATTCACTGAAAAATGAAAGTCAGTAAGTTTAATAACTCCAGTGTCAATTCCTTCAAAATTCCAGTTCTGTTAATACAGACATTCTAATCTTTAAGTGCTTGGTTTAAGTTACTTGGAAGCCTTAACAGTACTTCTCCATACTCACGTTATTTAGAGCAATGAAATTTAGCCTGGATGTTCTCAATTTTCATGCTTGGCCTTGGGAAAGTTGTGATGTTTCTAGGACATTGTACAATACTGTGTATTTTGAAATGCATTTATATGGTAAGTAAGGCTTAAGTAATCATTATTTATTATTTCTTCACAGCAGCAAAGCAACGATGCAATTAAGTGAAGGAAGAGTCCATCTTCAAGAAAGGCTTGGAGCATTTGATACCAATACTGCTCCACATGTTACCATTAACTCTTGAAGCTAAGCTTCACATTTGTTAGACTGTTTGCTTGCATTAAATACTATTAATTACCTACTTTGAAGAAGAACTCCATTCTCAAGCAATTCTTCATTTGACCCCCTAAATGCCCCCACTGATTTGCAGAGCTATCAGAAGCTTCTAGAATATAAGGCCACCACTTGACATGCCAAGTTTTGGAGTAAACTTAGTTTATTCCAAACTACCAGATACTGTTTAAATGAGAAATGATAGTAAGAGACGGTTTTGGTTCATAGAAGAAAATTCTAACTACAAAATGGCACCTGATGGACTGCAAGCAAGTTGTACCCCACCCACTTTCCTGCATCCAGCTGCCCCTTCCTCCACAGATTTGAAATACAGACTCAAATTTAAATCTCTACTTTATGCAGCTCATTAACAACCAGGAACAACCACCATCCAAGCACCTTGCTGCCAATGGGACTCTCTCCTCATGCTGACAAAAAGCCACAGAGAACAGTGCCAGTGAGCTGGTTATTGCTGCGCCCTCCACCAGCAACTGCAGCATCTCAGAATCCCCAAATAAGAGCAAAACTCAGTCACTGGTGATGGCTGGAACAAACTGAACTGGAATAATGGGAAAGTAAACCCCTTTTGAGCGCTCAGCTGGAAACTGCCATGCAGAAAGTGCACCTCCTGTTATATTCCTGGACAGTCTTTCATCTTGTGAACATGCAGTGATCACCCAGAATCCTGTCGTCCACCCAGATGTCTTTTGCCCATCAGCTACCTCGATACCCCCTCACTAAAACAGGTCACTGTCCTCCAAAGCTGCCACACAAGAAACCACCTCAGGTGTGGTTTTCCCTGGGCCCACCTGGTTCCCAGCTAATGCCAGCAGAAAGGGAGCAGAGAAAGCCCTGATGCCAGTCCTTCAGAGCCCAGGGAGCTCTCCTGTGCATGCCCCAGTGCTGGAGCACCAAAGCCAGCTCTAGAGCAAGGACTTGTCCATGAGCAAATGAGGAAGCTACATCTGGGCACCACCAGTCTCACACAACGTTATTCCATACTGCTGCTCCTACACAGAAACACAAATTCATCTGCTGATAACTTTACAGCAGAGTTTAACCTAAAATAATGCCAGCCTAACCATGAAATCTCCAATTCCTCTCTCGGCACAGATCCTGACAGCCAATGGTGCTGCCTACCTGCTCCCCGGCACGTAACCACACTGCGCACGCCGGCAAGAGATTCCCTCGGATGCAGGAGGATTCCAAACCTCAGCCATCACCAAACAAGGCATCCAGCTGGAACACACACACTGCTGTGCAAAGGCTACTACAGGCTCAAGCTCACAGCATCACAGACCTCTCGATTACACCAAAAAGAACAATAACTGAATATTCACTGCGGCTCCTGATCGCAGGGGGAAGGCCAGGAACTACGTCAACTTAAAGGCTTTTTTGGTCGCTTTGGAAGAGCTCCCTCTATGCTCCAGGCCGCAGAACCAACCACGCACTTCACAAGTCATCCCAGGCATTATCCAGGGCAGATAAAGCCATGGGAGCTCAGCTCTCCCAAAGCCAGGCCCCACAGAACTACCCGTGCTCAGCCCTCAGCAGGTCCAACTATTTTCATCCTGCTTCTAAATATGCTCAAAGAGGTGATCACACGGCCAGGCACAACACCTGGTGTAATATCTGGTGCAATACCTGTCCCTTCAGGAAGAGAAGATGAGAGTGGCTGAAAATGCAGTTGCAGTAAGTAATTCAGTCCTTTGGAGGGCTGTTGATTTATTATCTCAAACAGATAACATCCTACAAGCAGCTTTCTGATAAGGTTTTGGCTTTTTACACAAGCAGCCAAGAAAGATGGGCTTTTTTAAGATGAGATGTTTCTAAAACAAATAAAAAGACATCCCCCTCAAAAATACCCAAACAAACAAGCCCCCAAGAAACCTGACCAAACAAAAAAAGCAGTTCTGGTCACAGTTGCTGAAACACTGTTGGCAACTTAAAACCTCAAAACATCTACTAAAAAATACAAAAGAACTTCAGTGGTGACTCTGTAACAAAAACCATGTTACCCCCTTAACTCTGAGCATCTGGCTGCCCTGCATGAAAAGAAGCCCTGGCACATTCTACCAGGACACAAATTCAAGAGCAGTCTTCACACAGCAATCGCAGATTCTTCCTCCAGAGAGCTGAAACCTTCCTTCCTCTCCAGCAAGAGTCACATTATTCACTCTGCTACAAACATTTCTGCCACCTCATACACTAACTCAGTGAGTTACTACTATTTTAATTCAGAAGGAAAAGGATGGACACAACAGGAATGCCAGCAACAACCAAAACACAAAAGTGAGGAGTGTGTGTTTCTGAACATCATTTCTTTGAAGACCAAGTCTCCCTCGCAAAACTTCAGTCTACAGAACTGTTCTGTCAGCTTCTCCCCTTGCTGGAGGAGATGGAAGCTCAGTGCCTGTTTAACATTCTAGTTGTTGCCGTCATGTTAACTGCCTTACCCGGCTGCACCACCCCAAGAGTCGCACCACGCTCCACTTAGGGGAAGAGCAATTCACTCAAAATAGAGATGATTCACACATTATTTAATTAGATTTTTACTTCGAGAAGCCCCTCTCCTCACCAGTGCGGGTGTTCATACCTTTAAACAAACAATTCTGACTACCCAAAACTATGGTTCTAAGATCGTCACTAAACATTTCTTAGTAAATTGAGTCGATCAACAAGGGGAAATCAGAATTCATACCCTAATTTTGAGCTTACTACACCATCGGTCGAGATGATGATGATGATGATGAAGGCTTACTACTTCTTCCCACTGTGGATTGCATTCTAAAATGGTGGCCATGTCTGTCTAGGCTTCAGCTCGCAGAGCCACCAGCCAAACTCACGGTTGCGGAGTTTGGTCTTGTCCAACTTAAGAAACTGTTCCCTGTGCTAAAAGTGCGCCGAGGCCGGGGAGGCCGTGGCGGGGCCGGGGGCGGCGGGGAGCGGCTCCCCCCGGCCCCATACCGCCACAATGCCAACATGGAGGGCAGCACCCCAGCACCTCCTGCGGGGCTCGGTGGGGCCGCTCCGGGCGCGAGCCCCCGGCCAACCCCGGGAGCCGGGGAGAGGCCGGGCCCGGCCGGGGCAGCTGCCCCCCGCCTCCGCTCCCTCCACGGCCGCTCCAGCGACTCCCCCACCGGGAGCTCCGACACTTGGGAGCCACTTCGCGGGGGGGAGCGGTCGGTCCCTTCGGTCCCCTCAGCCCCGGCCCGGTGAAACTTCCGAGGCGCGGCGGGGCGGCTCCGCCTGCCCGGGGTCACCTGCGCGGCCGCGGGCCGGGGGGGGCCGGGCCGGGCCCCACACAAAGGCCGCTCCCGGCGGCGCCATGCGGGCACTCAC